>JANHGN010004343.1:0-55911 GCA_024605025.1 Megaceryle maxima | reverse complement strand
ACTGACAACAGTAAAAGTGTTGCTTGCACAAAGACCAATGTCTCAGGTGACTTGTCAGCAGAAAGCCTGTCCTCTGGCAGCTCTGGCAGCCACACATCACAATGTGTGTGCCACTTCTTCTCCTGTTATCCCAACAAAGAAACCAGATCCACAAGAGGCCCAAAACAAGGAAACATAGCCAACAGAAAGCAATCTTGCTTAAGACTTACAGAGAGAGAAGGAAGGAAAATTCTAAAGCATAATATCACATTGTAATAAATTTTGCCCCCAGAGTCAAAACTACTGTCCAAAAAAACCCTTTTCCTCACCAATCAAGAGCGCCCAGGGAGGCATTATAAAGACACAGTAGCTGACACCCTTTGCCCACCATGCTGCACATAAGTGATCTAGCTGAGACCACCTGGGCATATGTGTCCCGGTGCTCCCAAATGTGCATGTAAGCATCCATGTGTGCAGAAACAACTTCCTTGTAAAGTTAAACTAAATCCTTTTCTGCTTCCTAACAATGTCTCCTTGAGTTTTGGTACACTCAAAACATACAGGCAATGCTGAGCTCCTTCACAGGCTTTGTATTAGCTTGCAGGACAGAGCCTTTCTTTTGCATTCCTGAAAAGGTATGACACTCCTTGGGGCTACTTTGCATGGCTGAATAGAGATATTTTCTCAACAAAGGGCTCTGCCGCTCTTCCCTGAACCACAGGGTGCTTGTTCCAGCTTGCATGCAATCTCAAGAAAGATGTATTTCTGCAGATGTTTTCTGTGACAAGCCAAGAGGTGAGGAGGCCCAGTGCCTCCCAAGGGGTTAGACAAAGGCCAGGCTGTCTAGTGTGAAGATAACCTGACAGCGCAGTCAGACTACTAGGTCCCTAGGGAAAAAATAAAGCCTTCTGCTTCCAAACTCCTTTTTGCCTTTCTCTGCCTGCAGACAGCAAGCATCTGATGGGAAAGAAGAGAGTTAAGGACCTAGAGAGCAGGGAGAAGGAGAGAAAGGGCCCTGGTCCAGAGCTCCACCACCCTCATAGGAAGGAGTTTTTTCCTTCTGTTCAGACGGAATTTCCTGTGCTCCAGTTGGTGTCCACTGCCCTTTGTCCTGTCACTGGGCACCACTGAAAAGAGACTGGCCTCATGCTCTTGGCACTGACCCTTTAGATATTTATAAACATTTATAAGATCCACTCTCAGTCTTCTCTTCTTCAGACTAAACAGACCTAGGGCTCTCAGCCTTTCGTCATAAGAGTTGTTCCAGAACCTTCATCATCTTTGTAGCCTCCACTGGACTCTCTCTATTATTTCCCTGTTCCTCTTGAACTGGGGAGTCCAGAACTGGACACAGTGCTCCAGATGTGGCCTCACTGGGGCAGAATAGAAAGGGAGGACAACCTCCCTCAAGGTTCTCCTCCACAATCACTCCATATGTTACCCTTGAGCACATGTCTTTAGACATTTCAGCTGTTCTTCCTGCAAGGTCCTGCATGTTTTGCCTTTGTTTTACTCATACAAAAAGGACCTGTTGCAAGGTAGGAAAAGTCAGCATCAGTAGTATGGTGACTGTTCAGATCCAGTTTTGATTCCTTCCTTCAGACCATCACATGCTTCAGGGCTGGAGGGAACCAATGAATCAATGTAGTTCAGCTTTGTACTAGTACAGACTGCTGCATTTCACCCAATGTCATGCCCAGAGGCTTCAGCTATGCCTGATCTTCTCCAGAGATGTGGGCCAGAGATGATGAGGGGCAGAGAACAATGTGCAACCAACAGCCAAGCCTCGTTACAGCAAATCATAAATGAGAGTGACATTTCTGTTTGAACCTGATGGCTGCAAGGCAAGAGGTAGCCATGGGCTCATGAAAGACCTGGCAGGGAAAATATTTTCATAGTATCAGTGCTGATTAGGAGGAAATCCCTCACTGTGGTAGTACTGGTTTATGGACTAAGCCCAGAAGGTGGAACAAGGTACACAGTGCTCTGTGAAGAAGGAGGCTGCTGTCCAAAAGCTCCAAACACACCCCTCATAGGGGATGATCACAATTAAAACATCTGAGCCCCAGTTATCCCTTCAGACCTTCTGCCACATTTCTGCAAAGAATGCAGTGCTCTGAGGAGACTGGAGGAGATAATCAGAGACTGTCAGTCATTCTAGTTTTGGTTGCACCCCTGTGCATGTCACCTTGAATGTCCCCCCTCATGCTTCAGAACAACGATGTACATTTTCTCATTGCAGGGAGATGTTGCCTTTGGCACACAGTGATGGTTGGACATAGTTGGTCACCAGCTGCTACCCCAGTTTATTGAGGAGCTAACGCTGACATTTGTAGTCATGCTGGGCTTCACCTCTGATACCAGAAAATGCCAGATTTACCCTGTTGTGTGGAGATTGGTGCCCTCATCTTGGCCTGAGGGAACTGGGAGCTACATTTTCAGGATAGGTCAAGATACTCTGATAAAGACCACCTCAGCCCTTCCCACTGACACAAATGGTCTTTACTGTGAAACACTTAACTCTTGTCCAACACTGCTGACCCAGCCAAGATGATCCTGCAAGAGCCAGGGGAAGACATAGGAAAAAAAAAAAAAGAGTGTGAATTAGTTTGTCTAAACAAGTTCCCATCACAAAATCCTGATCCTTTCATTAGGCACCAGTGGGAAAAAAAAAAAAAAAAAAAAGATAAAATTCCCTCCAGAATAAAAGCTGACATGGTGAGCTGCTGCAGCAGGGAAGGCAAATCCCTTCAGGATGGAATGAGAATGAAAACAGAACAAAATTCAGCAGTTACCAAAGATGAGGAGATTCAGAACAATGACCTGCAATTGAGAACACAGGCATATCTTGCTACCCTGCCATCACTGCTGCCAGAGAAAGCTCAGAAGCAGAGAACAGAGGAGAGAAGTCATTCCTACAGACAGCAGTGAAGATCCCTGTGCTGAGAAAGGAACTGCATTCATCCATACCATAGGCTTACCCCAAATGCTCCACTTGGGCCAGCTGATTGCTCAGGTACAGGCTATTTGCTTCCTAGCCAGCCCAGGGAAGCTGCTTGACCTGTTCTTGGTTACTTTTCAAGCAAGTCATTGAAGACCTTAGGTCAGGTCAAAACCTGTGTGAATTTTAACAGCGCCACTAATGACATCAGTGGAGCTGCACTGATGCATACCTGTGGAATCTCTGCCTCTGACTTTCCTGACCCCTTTCTGTTCATTGCAAGTCTGTGTTGTCTTTCCACAGGAATGGCTTTAGTTTGAGATATCCTTCCTCCCTTTTTAACCTTCCTTGCATCCTAAATACTCTGACAGGCCTGACTGTGCTTCATACACAGAATCTATCTCACCCCAGTTATACAGCTGTCCTGCATGAATACTAATATTCATCTCAGAACTTAGAAGTGCCTTATGGCTTAATAAAATTTGTCTCAACCAAGGGAAAAGATACAGACAGGAGTCAGCTCACACAGCAGAGGAAACAGTTCTAAAGTGCCTAACAAGCTCGTCAAAGCATTTCCCATAGGAAACCAGTTCCAAATGTATGTTAGCAAGGTGTAGGCTAAGACAAAAGTCAATCAATTTTCTGGATAATTTGCACACTGCAGATAGTAGGATAACAATCAGTGTTCAGCTCTGGGGCCCCCAGCATAAGATGGACATGGACTTGTCCGAGTGGGTCAGAGGATGGCCATGAAGATGATCAAGGGGCTTGAGCACCTCGCCTGTGAGGACAGACTAATGGAGTTGGGGTTGTTCAGCCTAGAAAAGAGAAGGCTGTGGGGACACGTTATAGTGGCCTTCCAGTACTTAAAGGGGGCCTGTAGGAAAGCTGGGGAGGGAGTCTTCATCAGGGAGTGTAGTGATAGGATGAGGGGTAATGGTTTCAAACTGAAACTGGGTAGATTTAGATTAGATAAGATTCTAAGATTTCTTCTTAGGAAGAAATTCTTTACTCTGAGGGTGGTGAGACACTGGCACAGGTTGCCCAGAGAATCTGTGGATGACCCCTCCCTGGAAGTGTTCAAGGCCAGGCTGGATGGGACTTTGAGTGACCTGGTCTAGTGGGAGATGTCCCTGCCCATTGCAGTGCTGTTGGAACTCGATGATCTTTAAGGTCCCTTCCAACCCAAACTGCTCTATGATTCTATGATTCTACAACATAATTTTGTTTTGTCTTCTTGTGACAGGTGAATTTAAGATCCAGATTACTTTAGATCATATAAAAGTGTTTATTAAGGAAATAAGGTTTCATCCTGTCTTACTGAGTCCTAAACAGCATGGAAAAGCTGAAAGATTTGGTTTCAGGAGTCTCAGAGCTGTATGGTATAGGGTATATTTATAGGAGAATGAGGTAGACGGTATAGGGGGGATAACATCTTGGGCTGATCTGGATTAGAGGTAATTTTCAGAAGAAGATGGGAGTGAGTGCAGTCATGACAGCTGTCCCCAGATAGCCACGGTGATATTCAATACCATCTGAAGTCACACTCAGAATATAACTGGTGGAGCTGGCGGGGAAGGAGGGATCCACGGCTCAGCAATGGGCTGAGCATCTAGTCCTGAGTGGTGAGCCATTGTGTTGTGCATTATTTGCTTTATACATTCTTTTAGTAGTATGATTGTTATCATTACATCTTCTCTCCTTCTGTTATAGTATTAAACTGTCCTTATCTCAACCCATGAAATTTTATGTTTTTCTTCTGATTCTCCTTCCCATCCCACTGAGGGAGAAGAGGAGTGAGTGAGCATGGTGCTTAATTGCCAGCTGGTCTTAAACTATGATAGCACACTCTCTAAAAGGTACTTGGTAAGGATGTGTTGTTACCTCACCGATATAATGTGTATACAGAGCCTGTAGCTTTCCTTGAAAGCTTGAGGAAGGAAGCTTGAATCCGTGAAAGGATTCCTTTCAATTGGTTCATACAACTAATGCGCCATTTGGTGAACGTGCTGCTATCTCCTCAGTGTAAGTCTGTGGCCGGCTGTGTTAACTCCTTGCCCGGGACACACAATTCACTGTGTAAGTCTAACTTCTCACAGAATCACACAGAATCACAGAATATTCATGGTTGGAAAGGACCTCCTAGATCACCAAGTCCAACCATACCCATAACAAAAAAACCCCTCAGATCTGTCTCCCAAGTCATGTGCAAGAAATGAAGTCAAACTTTACAATACTTTGTTTCCAGCTTTACTGGCCGTTGCATAATCAAACCATAAGTTAAAGTCACTGCTAGAGGCATCATGAAAGATCTGCATAAGTACCTTCAATTCAGGCACTTATCTCTTCAAAATTTTCCCTTGTGGATTCCTGCTCCCACTCTACCAGTAAAATCTTCTATGTCTGCATTTCCCTGAGGTACTTGCACACACAGCCCCTGCTACTCCCTCTTCCTCTAGAGATATACCTGCAGGCCCGGGATATATCTTACAGCCTTGGCTGTCAGTGCTCCTGATCACTGCCCTACTGCCAAGCCTGTTAGCAGTGTCACCAGCACCAACCTTTGCTCAGTGTGTCATTTTAGCAACGGAGACACTAGCAGTGGCAGGGTCAGAAATGGTCACTGTAATTAAGATGCTTATTTTTCAACACATTTCACTGTCAGGCATGCTCATGAACTTTTGAACTTCCCTGTCATTGAGCTGAGACTCCTGGAGATGTCTTTCTGCTACTTTTTTATCCAGTTGTTATTTCCACTTATCCTCATCACCCTGGTTCTAATGGATACCCAAACCCACAGTCACAGCTTTGGGTGGTGAGATGGAAGCTCCAACCCTGAGAGAGATTCCTGCAGATGAATATGACTGGATCGCTGTGTCTGTGACTTCATATTACTGGGGCTACCCAGTAAGTTACTATATGATAAACATTCACTCTAGCACAGTGCACTTCATCTATCAGTTTAAATGCCCCTGTAACACAGATGGTAGAGCTATCCCTCTGTATGCCTGATGTTTCTAATCATGTTTTTTTTTCACTGTTGGTGACAAGAACTTGGCATTTTTGACTGAACACTGGCACAGGTCACCCAGAGATGTTGTGCTGTCTGCATCCTTGGTGATATCCAAAAGTCATCTGGATATCATCCTGGACAAATAGCATTAGGTGGCCCTGATTTAGGGAGGTGGGGGGTTGGACCAAATGATCTCCAGAGATCTCTTCCAGCCTCAAACAGTCTGTGATTCTGTGGTTTTCTGATGAATTCACGGAAGATTTGTCATCTCAGCCCAGTATACAGATGTGCTAGTTAAGACTCTCATCAGTAAACTTGAATGGCCTGGTGCAACACATAATTAAGCTGCAGAACTCACCACCAAAGGGTTCTTTTGTTTCCATGGGTTCAAAAACCAATTAGATAGATTAATAAAAGAAAAAATACTACATGTGTTTTTTACAAATCAATAAGCTACAGACACTGAGAGAATACATGGAGAAGTTTGCAGAATATATTTGTTCTGTTCTGTCATCTACCCAAAGGTATCCATTACTAGTTGGTGTGAGTTGTTTAGCCAGCCGGAGCGTCCCTGCAGGACAGCATGGCTGGAAGTCTAACTGAAGAGTATCTACATATATTATTCATCTTAAATCCCTCAGGAAAGGCTAGAAAGAAGAGATTACCTTCAAGTCAAGACTTCAGCTGCAGCAGAAGCTGAGGCCTTCAGGTTCTGTTGAGATTACCCAGCACTCCACTCCTTGACTAGGGATCTTTTTTGGATACCTCTGTACTATGACCTGGTCTCATGCTCAGTCAAATCATATTCAGCTCCAGCAGCATGCTTTCAATTCATCTCATCTGTATTCTGGCTCTTCTTTCACCCATCCCCACTTTTTAAGGTCAGTTGCACAGAGTTGCATGCAAAATCCCCAGGAATTGAAGCCCTTACTGGAAATTTATCCCTGATAATTCAAGGTTTAAAGCAAACACCAAGCAGTGCTTTCCATTCATCCCAGATTGAAAACAAGATAGGAAACACCAGAATTTGCATGATAGTTTAGAACCCTAAGAAATACATCCATATAGTGGTCCAGAGGACATGTCACCTGAATGGATAGTTAAACCGAGACCATGTCCAGGTCTGCACATCATCTTGGGGTTCACCTATTTTATTTTAGGTGAAGTAACCTGCAGGTGACCTTCATTTCTAGTATTGAGATTGAATCCAAAAGCCTGTGTCCCAAAAATGTCTTCAGCTGTCCCTAACTTATGCCAGGAGAGGTGATGGCCTTCCCCACTGTGGGAGCAGATGGTCATGGCGGGTGTCACAGGTCTTTGATTCCTACAGTTTTCCCTATTCCAGGGATTACTCCCTTGCCACACAGCAGTGCAAACCACTGTGCTCACCTCCCCATTCTTAGTCTGCTGTGTACTCGTTTAGCCCTGCTTATTTCACAGCTGTGGTTGTGCCTGGAGACAGACCAGGCTCAAAAGCTCTCCATGGGATCACCCGAGTTAAAAGAAGTGCCCAGCTGTGATGGTGGATGTTTTGGGGTGCCACTGGATTTCCTGTTTGGCAGGGGCTGTGGGTACGTTTCACAGTGAGGATGTGCTTGTGAGGTCTGGGGGGCTGAGTCATGAATGGGAGGAAGGGGAGCAATGAGTGGAGATGATGAAGGTGGGGTGGGGTGAGGGTCGGGGGTGTGCTGTGTGGAGATCAAGATCTGCCACTGTTCTCCAATCACTCCTGCCCTAGGGAAACTTCCCCTACTTCTCCTGTAAAGCACGCACTGTCACTCAAAACTAATCCTCATAAGGCTTGCAGGTCACTCATCTGCTGGAATAACTGCCTCTGAGATTGCATTGAGATCAATCTGTGGCTGCCACAATGCTCTCAGCTGATTTTGTATCAGGCTTGTTGATACTGCCTTATCTGTCTAACTGGTACCTCCTCTCTGACTGCTGGTTTCCTGCACCATCAGCCACTAGCAGAGTATGTGCTTAGTTTAAAAGATTCATGAGTGAGGACTCAAGCCAAGAATAATGCTTTGCCAAATGGTTGTTGAGACATTTTGTCATGAATCCCTTTCTGGAAGGATTAAATTTATTTCCTGGAAATGTTCCCACTGCTCATGTAGGTGAAGCTGTCACAAATTCCTGCTGTGATGTGTCAAAGCAACAACTTCAGAGACTTTGTACATATTCCCCGACTTTGTGCCCAGAGCTTTATTGGAACAGCATGACCTAGAGCTGATGTATCAGAATCACAGAATCACCAACCAATTGAAGTTGGCAGGGACCTCTTAAGGTTATTTTGTGCAACCCCTCTGCTCAAGTAGGGGCACCTAAGGCTCTTTGCCCAGGCCCATGTCCGGATGACTTTTGGATGTCTCCAAGGATGGAGACTCCAGAACCATTCTGGGCAACGTTCGACTGCTCAGTAACCCTCACAGTGAAAAAGTGTTTCCTGATGTTCGGATGGAGACTCCTAATTTCAGTTTTTGCCCATTTCCTCTTCTTCTGGTACTGGGTACCACTGAGAAGAGCTTGGATATGTCCTCTTTGCATCCTTCTGTCAAGTATTTATATACACTGAGAAGATCCCCCCTGAGCCAGTCTCTTCTCCAGGCTGCACAATCCCAGCTCTTTCAGCCTTTATTCACATGAGAGGTGCTTCAGTCCTCTCATCATCTTCATGACTCTCTCCAGCATGTCCATGTCTCTTTTGGGTTTGCAAATCAGTAAAGGGGCTGAGCTGATACCAAGAAGGGACAGTACTCAACATGGAATACAATAGTGACCTCTGTCATTCCTCCCTCCTGTCACAGACCCCAGACATGGGGTTTGTACCACAACCAGCTTTGGTTTCAAGGGACCTGACCACCACCTGTCAGAACCCCAGTGTTCACCCACAGTAGGTTTCTGTGCTCTTGCTGTGTGTATTGTGTCCTTGAAGCCACATATCTCACCTTGTGCAATGCATCCTAGAAGCAATGCATCTTGCTGCGTGAAATAGGTGCTGCAAGCCTGCAGCGCTCTTCAGATGAAACAGGAGGATTTTCTGCTGCTCCATTGTTAGCAGATGTTGACTGCAGCCTTGCAAAGTGAAGCAGTTCTTCCCTGAAATCTCACGCACCCCAGTAACCTATCCTGCTTCCTTGCCAGAAACATCGTATGAAGAGGGGAGGTGACTCCTGCAGCTCTCTGCTCCTCAGACACCTTGGTAGGCAGAGCAGTAGCTGCTGTGCAGCAGCCTTTCCTCCAGCCCATCTTCCCTGCTTGCTCCATGCCTCCGGCTGGGTTGAAGCAGCTGGATTGCAGGCATCCAGTCTGACACTGCTTGTCAGGAAAACAAGTTGGGACCTGGCACCTTGATATGATTTTGACAGATAGAGACCTGGCTTTGGTGTGACAAGTCCTGCTCTTCCCTTTCATCAGGACATGCATGGGTCAGGGCTGTTTCTCACTGCTCAGGTTTTTCAAAGGCTCTACATCAAAGCTAGCCCTGGGTTTCCTCCGTATCTTTAATATATCCCACAATGGCCTTGTTAAATCACAGAAACCTTTTCAGCTTTTTTCATTTCTTTTCTTTCTCTCTTTTATAAAAATAATATTTTCATTTAGGGGGCAAATAGATAAGGGGAAGTGGTTGTTGGGGAAGGAGATTTCTTCCATAACATTTCTTTAGTGTCTTACTTATCAAAGCCCTGGAAAAGAAGCACCAAGGAAAATACAAGCAGGTGGACGAAATATCTTTTCTTCTTTTCTTTTTTTCCTCTTTTTTCTCTTTTCTCTTTTCTTTTCTTTTCTTTTCTTTTCTTTTCTTTTCTTTTCTTTTCTTTTCTTTTATTTTCTTTTCTTTTTTTCTTTTCTTTTCTTTTTCCCTTCTCTTTTCTCTTTTTTTCTTTTGTTTTCACTCTAGCTTTAGAGATGTGCCTTTGATTGTTTCAGTCTCCTGTTATTTTCCTGCACCTTCTTCAAATTTGCAGCTTGGAAACTGTCCAGAATTACCCCAGTCACCCATGGAATATCCCTTTCATTCTTTCTGACTCAGACTCACAGCTTACAGGCTCAGAGAAAACTGCCAAAGCCAACAATTTCCCATATTTGTGTAGGTTCCCTTGAGCCCACAGGAATCTGATGCATCTCTAAGGTAGCAAAGCAATTCTAGGGCTCACACTTCTGGTGCAAAAGGTATGAGTAATTTTGTCCAAATTGGGCGTGTTGGATTATGCTAAGTCATTTAAGTGTCTGCTAATAAATCCTGTCCTGAACTTTTTCCCAGAGTGCTACTACACAGCACCCTATATCTTCTTAAGTTTCCAGCCTAAATTTAGATGGCCTGTGAATTCATCCTTGCCTTTACTTGAGCCACCACTATCCATTTGCTTAAAACATCTCCTTCTCAGGTTGTCTGAGTTCCCCAAAATATTAACAGATAGTGTTCCTATCTCCTTCAGACCATCATTTTGTTTCTAGCCAAGCCATGTCTTCTAGACTGCTGTTCTAATAGTTGGTCCTTCTCCTGTGATAGCCCTCATAGTATGTAACTTGGGTGGCAGATGTCCTCACCACATAACAATGTAGATGAAAAAACTGATAGCCATGAACCAAAGCTAACTCTTCCCCCAGATCGCCAAATGACAGCTTACCCCCAGCATAGACAAGGCTCTTTTAGCAAGGGCACAGCTGAAAGAGTGAGGGACATGGATTGTTCCCATCTACTCATCACTCCTGAGGCTGCATCTGCAGAACAGTGGATAGTCTGGAGAGTACAGTGGAGGATCACCAAAAGAGCCAAGGGCATTGAGTGCGTGGTATATGAGGAAACTGGGTCTGTTTGGCCTGTCTGGGGAAGGATCTATAGCAAAAGCCTGACTGAAGATCTCTGGCCCTGGAAATTTTAAACATTTGACTGGACAAGGCCATGAGCAATCTGATTTGACTTTGAAGTTAGTCCCGGGAAAGGATCAGGATGATAGGCTAGATGTCCTGAGAGAGCTTTTCCACCTTTCTATGACTCCATGAAAACAAAAGCCAAGACATAGGCCAGACTGCACTCATTAACCCATGCAGATGCCATCTTCATTAGACAACTCCCTGTCGGATCAGTTTTTGGATTTGCATGCATGAAGACAGCTACTGGGTGTTTAGGGCTGTGGAACTGTCAGGGTGAAGTGGGGTAAAGAGGATCCTCAGCAGAGTCTGTGTGAAGGGTCTGGGTTTGAAACCCAGTATATCTCCAAAGCAGCGAGACATTGCTGGATGTAGAGTGATGAGACCAGAACAGTGTCCAGAAGCTTGTAAGGAGCAGGGAGGTTATAACTGCTTTTTCTTATTGTCCTACCATCGCAAACTGCCTCCAGCAAACTGGTGTTCTCATCTGCAGGGACACAGCCTCTAGCTCTCCAACACCAGTCCCAGAGACTGGCCCAAATCCAGAATGGTTCTGCTTGCTCAAACATGCCCTTGAGCAATTACTCAAAACTTGTCTTGGACTGGGATCAAGCACTGTGACAGTACATCCTAACCTTACATCTTATCACAGGTTAAACCGGTCCAGGCAGGAAAGACACTTTAGCATTAACAATGTAGTTCCCTTCCCCATTCAACCCCTACCATAAAAGTTGACAGCTTTTGATAATCTTTTGACAGCTCTTGATAATCTTTTGACAGCTCTTGATAATCTTTTGGTGTCAGAGAAGATCAAATGTTCTCTGATGTACACGAGTATTTCACAAGTAATAAGCCACTAGAGAAGGGTTCAGCAGGAATTCTCCAGCCTGCCTAGACCCTTCCTTCTCCAGGTGTGAAGCAAAGCACTGCTTCTCCAGACCTGCCTTTGGCTGTTGTGGTCCCATCTTTGTTACTGTTTTTCTTCCCCTATGTGTGCAGCCTATAGTGACCATGCAATTATCAGCAAAGTGTTTCCTCAGGCTTAGGCTGAGCCCTGGAAGTGCTGAGTACTGAGGTTCATCTCTAGGCTGCCGTGCACAACATGGAGCAAGGACGGGCACTTCCAAGCATCTCAGAAAAAGCGAGTTGTGTGGAATGGGATTCACAGCATCCATATGATGAGCATAGTTGTTGCACGGACAGCAGGTAGTAAGCACAAACATGTCTGAAATTCTTGCTTGCCTGGAGTTATGACCCCTCTCTGAAGCTGGAGCTTATAGATGCCAGGCTATTCTGGGGTTGGCTCTGTGGCTCACTGAAGTTTAGCTAGAGGTGGGGACAGCATTAGTGTCTTGTAGAAAAGCCTAATGGGCAGAACACATTCCTGTGAAAAGCCACCAGAAAGGCTGCTTGTGATACTCAAGTCAGGAGGGCCCTTCCTCAGGGCAGTGCCCCAGCTACTAGGAGGGTGTTCTGGTGGATTGGGGGGATGTATCCAACCACTCTGCTGTGAAGGTGGCCACAGCATTCCCAGGAATGTAAATTATATAAGTACAAAAAGAGAAGAGGCAAGATGTGTCCAGACTACTGAAATGCTTTGATTTTAGGGATTTCAGCTAGGGACTGGGAGAAGCTGAGTTTTCTTTGCTGCCCACTGGTTGTCAGGTGTCAAGTAAATACCAAGCAGGTTCTAACTCTGCCTGGGGACCAGAAGGCAGAACTAACCATATGTCTGTCCAGCAGATCTCCCTTCTAGCTGCTTTGGGGAATTTGCAGTCCCACTATGCAGGATGAGCTATTGCTGACCCAGGAACATAGTCCTGTGTTGATGGCATATGGGTAAAAGCCAGCATGGCTTGAAACCTTTCAGAAGCAGAAGGAAGAGGAAATAGCAGTCGACTGGCAGCAGGTGAAGGGGGCTGCCTCTGAGTAAAGCTCATGTATAATTCCCTTCTACAAAGCTGGAAAACAGGCTTCAGTCTGGTCTCCCCCTCTGCTGGGTGAGCAGACACAACCACAAAGCACAGGAAGCTCTTCTGCCCTGAGAATTCTTCTTGGTGAGAGTGCTATTGAAACCATGAAATTTTTGTAGGGCTTAAATAGAATTTCCTGTCAAAAAGGTTTCCTTGATTATTTTCCAGCTAACTGAAAACCTTTGCTGTAGACCCAGCATCCCAGGGGGAGACAGAGGGAATGGCTGTGAGGATGGCACAGGGCAGGCTGCCCCACCTTCTAGATGTTTAGATTAAATTCTTCCCATCCAATCCTCTCGCTAGCCAGAGTTACTGCTGCAGCTGAGCACAGGCCAGAGCATGTGCTTTCTGTGACAGCCATACCAAGTGCTTACAAATTACCAAACATCCTGTTTGCTCCACCCCTGGTCTCCCATCAGATCCGGTTCCTCCTGCTGTGACAGACAGTGTGGACAACATGTGCAATGTGGGCAACACAGAGGTATTTTATGCTATTGTTAAGGTCAAGATGCCTTGGTTTCCCAGTTTCTTGCATGTTGAGAAAGAAATGGGATAACATCTTTCAACTCCAGAAGATAAAAAGAAGTGGTTGCTTGGCACACAGAACTCAAAGTCTGTCATCATCAAAAATGGTGTTTGCTCCAAACCAGGGGACATAAACTCTGCACTGACTTTCTGTCACCTGCTACAGATTCTGTGCAGTTTACATTCTTTCTATGGAGCCCTCCCATCCAATAAAGTAACCAATGAAGAGTAAACAGGAAATCAGATGAGATCTTTCCAGGCATGTTAAAGAAGACATTTCTAACAGCACAATGCTTCCTCCTTCCAGAATATCTCTGCCTTCCAGCGTGACTCTGTAAATCTCTGCCAATTACTCGCTCTGTGACTGACTTTTGAAACACACCTCTGGAACATCATCACTGGGACACATCATTAGGCAAACCAAAATTACCCATAGGTAGGAGTGCTAGATAGACATTTGACAAGCCGGGATAGAGCAGAAGAGCCCATGGTGCTGTCATTAATAATCGTGAAAGGGGAACGGCTGCTGTCAAATTTAGTCACCATTATCACCATAACTCATGAAAATTTGTCCTCATTAGGCATCTTACCTTGCTATTAAACCTCATCTTTTACCCTTATGATGCTCTTTGATTCTTCTCTCTGACTGGTGTAAGGAGTCAGGGACAGAACCTGGTAGCTGTGTACAAAAATGACAGTCCTATAACCTGGCATGAATTACAGAACTGGGGCAGTGTGGGCAGTAGATCAACCAGTAGTGAAACAGACACAGGAGCAGAGCAATAGAATGCATAAGGCAAAGTCCCTAGGAAGAAATCCCTGGGAAGGAAGGCAAATCGGGAAACTAAGCTAAAAAACTTAATGCCTGGCCCAGAAAACAAGGGAAAAAAATGAAATAGCAGGACATGAGAGAAGGAAGGCTCAAAGTAAGGAAAGTGAGTCACATGCAGGGGATCAGAAAACATATTAGCTAGGGTCAATATTTCACATACTCTCCTAATCACATCTGCCTAGCTCTGTCAGCAGGAACCCAGGACTGAGTACTGAGGATTCAGCATTTCTCATTGTAGACGACCCCCAGACTCAATTCCAGGTTTGGTTTTGCAGCTCATTAGCTGTTCAGGAAGAGAGGGAAGTAGAGGACAGACAGAAGTCAGGGAGATGAGAGCCCTTCTCTTGAAGCTGATATGAAGTGCACATCCACGTGGGGAGGAATTACCTTGACCCACTAAGTGCAAGGTGTTTTCACACTTAGTGCATTTCCCCAGGGTCTTCAGGAAAGGTGTCAAGGTGAATATCAAGCAGACCTGAGGAGCCTCAGGAATTGGGCTAAGGAGGCAGTTGCCATAGTAACAGGGTGGCTTATGGCAGACGATATTGAATGATATGTCACATTCATAAACTCACTGTGCTGAGGCAGCATCTTGGAGGGGCCATTATAAAGCAAACTGAAGACAGAGCAGAGAGTGAGACAGGGCTGGGGCTGACCTCCTGCTTCCAGGTGTTGCCAGGGTGTGTGCACAGACACACATTTCATACCGGTGCACTCCAGGGAGCCTGCACAGATTGTGCTTGTGGGTGTGCTTGCAGCTGGGTGGTGCACAGAGAGCTAGGCTGTTGCTGTTCTTGGGGTTTGATTCCCTCTGGACACACGTGATAGCTGGTGTGTGAGAAAGCCTGTGGCCTGATGGTGAGTACTTTGGCAGGGGAGTACAATTCTCACAGAGAAACATAAGCCATGTCCTGAGCTGCCACCAAAGCTCTGCCACTGAATCACACTGTGCCTGGGGCAGGTGGTAGCAGTATCTAACCTTTCATGTCAGTCTCAGGCATCAAAGTGATGGAGGACATGGACATCTAATAATTCCGACAGACTTTGTCCTTCCATTGTGGGAAACTCGCTCTTAATATGATGGTCCCACAATGTGCCATTGAAGGACCCTGCAGATGGCAAGCACCTAGTCCTTTTGGCCTCGCCTCAGATATCATGGATAGTTCCAAGTTCCATCCCGAGCCTGGCCAGGGCTGGAACAGAGCAGCATACATAGATGCACCAGGTTTGGAAAGAGGTGCTAGTTTAAAGATAGAAGTGTTGTACTGGGGGAGTTTGTATGGAATGACAAGGTCCTCTGTGCTTCTGGCTCTCATGATCCTTCTGCAAGTACAGAGTAGGCTCAGGGTTGGCCTTCATTTCTAAAGGGAAATGTCTCCAGCCCCAGAGGACCTCACCTACTTCTGTGATTCAAGCAACTCTTCCCAGACTCAATTATCTCCCTCCCATGCACTCAGTGTAAGCAAGTTGAGCAATGCACATTTTAAAAAAAAAACTGTTTATTTATGACAAATTAAAGAGATTGCAATTTCCCCCTAACTCTGATTTTTCAGACCAGATTTGTTAAATCAGCTAGCAGAAGGTTTCACTCTTGTTTATTCACTAGCTTAGTAGAGCACCAGTTTACAGTGGTGATGGAGCCACAAAACTTTAACACTGTGGTCTACTCATTATTTTGTAGTTACAGATCTCTCAAATTGAAGCTGTTGCCCTTAGGGCATGGTAACAATGTGAGAAGAACCCTGTGCCTCACTGATTGAGGCTTTATATCTATGCAGCACTGTACAGCAGCAGTGAATGGAAAGAGCAAGAAAAACATTCTCTCTCCCCTGGTAGCAGACAGCCTGGTAGCTGCCATCTGGTAGCAGACATCCTGTGAGGGGATATAGGTGTGGAGATTCAGGGAGAAGATGGGTATGAACCCCAGCTTCCCACAGTCTGCACTACTGCTGCCTGAGCAGGGCTTTGGATGGCTTCTCTTCCCTGGTTTTGTGAACAGTGTCTAAGTCTGATGGGAAATAAATGAGGGAGCAAGGAATGGTGCTTATGGAGTCAGTGGTGCTTATTTCTGGACAAAGTGGCAAGAGGGTTTCTACAGAGAACAGAAAATTGTCTCCTTACATCTTAAAGTTGGCATTCTCCCTTTTTGCTCCACATAGTATGGGGAAAGGAAGTTCAAAAGCCAAAAGATGGATCCAAACAACAATGTTATGTTTTAAATCCATGTCATGACCTAGCTCAAGATTAACCCCTAGGATAAGCCTTAATTAAAGATAGCTGAGCAGTGGCATTTCTTTCTGTTACCAGGTGACACCTTAATGAACTTAAGATGTTTAATTTTCTTCTCCTCTCCTGGAGCCAGCAATTTCCCTGAAGCCACATCCTGACATTGTAGCACTTGCTGGATGCAGCCAGTAATCTAGGGTCATGTTGTACTTCAGCAGCAGCCCAGCACTGAACAAATGAACTGCCAAATGCCAGAGACACACATCATGTGGAGATTCTATGGCATATATTTAAATACCAGCTTCCCTTGGCCTCAACTGGGAAGCTGGTGCTACTGCACACAGGTCTGGACTATGCAGAACGTGTCTTGCTGTCACCTTACAGCATAGAACTGAGCTAAGATAATCCCAGAGATATGCTATCTAGTCCTTACTCTTTGGACTATTTATTTTCATTGTCCAATAAATGTCAAATGTAAAATGCCTAAGCAGCCAAAGCAGAATAGTTTTTTCCAGCAGGTGCCACACAAGACACTTCCCACCTGCTTGTACCACAACCAGTGGGTTTGATGCTCCTTTTCCAGTCTCAAAATAGACACAGTGAGTGAGGGCAGTGGGGGCAGGTACTTCTGTTGTCCCTTCCCCAAATAATTTCATCTGGGATGTAGGGTGTAAGCCTTTGTTTCTTGGGCAGATGCTCTGATTGCAGGGCATGACTGAGCCATAAGTGTTTTATAAGAAGATAGAGATCTAAGCATCTAAACATAGGAATAAGTTTCATGCTCCAAATCCCAGTTTCACGAGTTGCCTAAGTGCTGCTCTTGGATAGAGACATGAATTTATGTGAAAGAAACTCCACGCAACATGTGTTCTCCATGTCTTCTGCAATGCTGAGTTACAAACAATACCCGTGCTCAGCATCATCACTGTCACAAATTCTAGTCTCTGATCCTAGTTTTTCAATACTCCTTGTAGTGTCTGAGGTTCCCACAAATTCAGCATTACAAATTCTCTTCCTGGAACTGGGCTTTTACTCCTCATGTTTGGTAGTGCTGCACACCACAGAGCTAGAGTCCATCACTAAGTTAGCCAGAAGAACATTGTTGTGATGAGGGAGGAGTATGGAGTGAGAAGGTAGTTGAACATTAATGATAACAGAGAATAATCTTCTGCATTGATGGATGGTTCTAGAAAATCTAAGCAATTTTAGAATGGACTTGGAAAAATTTGAGAAGCAACCAAATGAACCCAAAAGCAGCTTTATGTTTCTCTGTTCCCAAAAACAGCATTGCAGAGGCATACAAAGGAACTGCTACTTTTTTCCACTCTGACACCATATCATTGTTTCGAAAGACATAGTTTCTTTTAATAGGTGTCTGTACTGGGTACTGGTAGTAAGGTCTTGGTAATACAGGGGGGATGCAGGGATGACTACTGTGAGAAAGGTGAGGAGCTGGACACAGCAACAGACCCACTGTAGACAAAAGCTGAGACAATAAGCTAAACGTGTAATTCCTCTGTGAAAACATATTTAATAAAGGGCAGAAAATGTTGGATGGAGAGAACAGGAGAATCAAAAGTGTGAGAAACAATGGAGGGAACACTGGGATCAGAGAAGGAAGTGCTCCATGGCAGAGCAGGTGTTCCCTGCAGCCTGTGGAGGACCTGCACTGGAGCAGATGGATGTTCCTGTCAGGAGCTACAGCATGTGAAGGCCTTGTTCTGGAGAAGAGGAAAAGAATTACTAGAAAGAAGCCACTATGTACTGACTGCAATCCTGTCCTGCACTGCTTGTTGTGCTAATGATTGGGTTGCGTGTAACCTTCGGTGAGGACAGTAGGTGTTTGGAGTGAAATCATCCCTGGGAAAGAGAGGAGGAAAGGTGTTTTCCCTATGTGTTTGGGCTTTTTTTTTGCTTCCCAATACCTGAATCAGTAATTAATTATATATATATTATTTGGTACTAACTTCCCCAAGTTGAGTCTGTTTTGCCTGCAATGATATCTGGTAAGTGATCTCCTATTTTTATCTCAGCTCAGTTCTCAGTTTTATCATTTCTGATCTTCCAAATCTCTCCTGTCCTGCTGAGGGATGGAGTAAGTGAGCACCTGGGCAGGGGTTTGGAGAATTAGACTTTGAAATGTCAACTAGGTGTAAATCTAATGTTATTTACATTTTATCAATATCCTGTGCTGTAAATTTTTCTTCCACCAAAGCTATTCATTCAAAATCAGTTCTCTAAGAACACTCTGTTAGATACACACAATTCTCTTTAGCAGCAAGAAAGCAATCTGTATACAATACAGTGTTCATTACCCAGGGGTTTTTTCCCCAATATGCAACAAAACACACTTCTTGCATCTTTATTTCCCAGTGAAGTTAATACACATCTCCCATGGGATCTGTGTCATTACCAGAATTTTGTTTTCTAATGTACTTGAAAAACTTCTTAGCTCCATTGATAGCAATTGTGGATTTTTCCATCCTGATCTTAACTCCCTTTATCAATTTTATGTTCTCTTAAATGTCTGCTTTTCATAGGTAGGTAGACATCACCCCCCCTCTCTTGCTGTTATTTACAGCTTTTCCTTTTTCCATGCCTTTTCAGTCCTAGTCAACTGGGAGGTGGGGAGTCAAGCAGCAGGACCTACTGTTGCTGAAAAGATGGGCCCCGAGGAAAGAGGAATGTGGGACAGACAGATGGGGCAAGATGGGGGTGTTTTGACTGGGATACCTTGAGGGTCTGGGGTGAGAAGAAATGAATGGGTGCCTAAGAGATGAGATCGCTCTTGGCAGCATCACAGCCTGCATACTGAAGAACTGCCACAAGCAGTTCAGAGATGTGAGCGATTGGTGGTCTCCCGTTGGTCTGCAGCTGTGCTCCACGGCTCTTCCAGCCACGTGGGAATCTCACAGTTTACGGTGTGATATGTTGCCACTTCACTGATCAAGGCAACACTGTCCAGCCGCAGGGAAGGAAGGCAAGACACAGGGATGAAGCAGAGGGAATGAAGAAAGCTGCTCAGTCCTGGACGCACACAAGGAGCAATAAAATCTGTTCTGGACACAAAGAGAAGACAGGAAGAAATAAAACACTTATAAAAATGAGAAATATCCAAAGATTAAAGAAGGACAAGCCTCATGATGTAGTATGATAGCATCTAGAAGAAAGCACAGGTCCAGCAATGGTGTCCTGCCCACTCCCCAAAACTAATTCAAACTGAGCATAATGAATGCTTCCAGCTGATGAAAGAATGAAGTGGGGGACTGCTGTACAACTCTCTGTCCCCACTGTCTTTCTAGAGCACATCCCCTTTCTCTGCTCAACAGGGATCTTCTTTGGAACCCATTGCAGAGCATGAAAAACCACAGTCCAAAGCCACAGGAGACATTTGCATAACTTTATGCAAAATATAGAAGACAAACCTGTAGTTCCTAGAGCTCCAATCCATCATGTTCCCTTAGTGAAAGATATTTTTTATACTCTGAGGCTACTGGCTGTCTTGTCCCCTAATGTCCTGCATTCTCCTCCTTGTCCTGCCCCTCTCTCCTGCATAGCTCCCCTTCTTCAGTGGACCTGCCTGAGCTCTTTGGTGACGTTGTACCCATAATCTGATATAAAGCAATGTGTCCCTTAGCCTTTTCCACCACTGACTGCTACCAAATATCCCTCTCCAATTTTCCTTTACAAGAGATTATGAGAGGAAGACCAATTGCCTGGCAGAGGGAATGGTGAGCCTCTGATCCAGCAAAGCAGCCTATCATAGTCAGACACCTCTGGCCAGGAAATCCTGCTTGGAAAGTGGAATATGTGAAACTGAGCCAGAAATGGGAACCTGCAACCAAAAGCTGTGGCTTAGAAGCTGTTTTAGCTGAACATACTGGTTGTTGTGCTAGGTCTTGCACAGCTCCACACACAGTGAGCTATGCAATTAATACCTTAAGCTACATTTTTCATGTTTGAAGACTGTTTATACATAGCTGTAAGGATAAGAGTATCTGAATGCAAAGGAAAAAGCATCATTTAGTTCACCTAAGGTATGGGTGCCTCACGTCTTACTTCAGTCTCATTTCTTAAGTGAAGGAGGCATCATGAACTACAGAAGCCAGTTAGTGCAAAGGATAGTTTTCTAGATGGGGAAACTGCACACAGCCACATCCCATACACTGACTAGTTGGATGTGTAGTGGGTTTGGTCTACCTTTTTTTTTTTTTTTCTGGTAATTGGGTCCCACAAGCCCTGTGCATTTTAAAAACTATGACTCGGAAGAGATGCCTGCTAACAAAAGTTCTAGCTGGAAATGAGGATGGGAAGAAGAACATATAAAAGACAGTAGCCCAGTCTACAGGATGAATAATACAAAAAGCAACTGTACTTGGCAAGCAAAAGTCCACCTTTTTTTGGTTGGGGGAGCAAGGGGGTTGTGTTGTTTGTTTGGGTATTTTTGGTTGTTTGTTTGGGTTTGGTTTTGTTTTGTTTCAGAAAAGAAGACTATATCCTTGAAAGAAATTGAAATAATTAAAAACAAAGCTACAGAGCTGTCAGAGCAGTTAGTTGACCGGGGCCAAAAGATATTTCTGAACAGGTTTTAAGAGGAGTTCCTGAGTCTGTTCATTCAATGTCTTCAGTGGACTTTGTACCAGTCCTCATATCCATGCTAACAGCAATTGCCAAGAAGATTAGAGAGTTGTCCATTGGTGCCAGAAACACTAGTCCCAGAGAAACTGTCTAATTAAGAATCAAGTAATACATGCAGTGTAGCTTGATTGAGTCAAACCATCACAGCTTCTGAAGGGAAAAGTACACCTTGTTGACCTGAAAAAGTTAATAAAATCGGAGAGCAAGGTGACCTAAGTGCATGTAATTTACTTGGATTTTTTTAAACACTTTTCATAAGGTTCCTCATAAAAGACTGTTAAGGAAAATGAATAGGTATAGGATAAAGGGAAATGATTCATTGGATTAATAACTGATTTCATTAAAAGGTGCAAAACAAAGAAATGTAATGGAAGTTTTTTGCCTAGAGTAGCAGAGGTAAGAAAAGGATTTTCTCAGGAAGACAGTGTTGGTTTTTGTAGTATTTAATTAAATATTAAAAACTATGTTAGTTATGTTGTCAAAGCAAAATATACATTTAAAATACAGGAAATACCAGGCATTCAGTTATCTCTTGTGACAGGACTATGGGCTAAAGTCTGTAACTTTCAGATGGATTTTCTTGGTCCTCTTCTATAAACATCCTAAGAAACTGCTCTTAAAAACTAAAAAAAACCCCACAGATTGCATCTGAAAAAAAAAAAAAAAAAAAATCAAAGAGGAGCTGACCTCCACATGCAACAACCTGCTGATATGCTGAGCTAGAAGAGGTCTGTTCAGGAAAAGTCATGGCAGTTACTTTTTCTGATGTCCCCTTCTGGCTTCAGGAGCACATGCCTGTCACTCTGACAATGGTCTTTTGTGGTTCAGACCAGGACCAATGCTGCCTCCTCCTCAAAGCTCCTGTAGGACTTCACCAATATACCAACATCTGATGCATCCATAATCCCTCTGGAGAAAAGACGATTTGGAGGATAAATGCTCCTTGTCTTACATCTCAGACAGATGGAAGAGTCTTATGAAGTTAGCCACTGTTGGAGCACCCAAGTGTGAGCTAAGGTAGACAAAGATGGGAGGCTGATGTGTTATATTGATTCTGAGTGCTTCACATAGGCATCATCATACATAGGTGGTCACCAGAGCCTGAAAAAATCTCATGGCAGAGCTTCAGGTGTGCCACGAGTTGTTCTTTGGATGGTCAGTTTGGTCTTGCTTCCCACTGTCAGCAAACCACCAACACTGGGTCTGTGACAGAAAACCTATGTGGTCCAGTTCTGAACCCAGAACTGATTTATGTGCACTTAGTAATGTCCCCAAAGTACTGAAACCCACTCCCAACAGGTTGGAGCACCAGCTGCCTGAGGCAGGAAAGTGCCATTGGTGGTGGCAGTGGTGCATTAGTGACCTGAGCCCTCAGGGATGCAGTGATGTTTGTGATACTTCTACTACTATGAGGCAGCATGACAGTGACCGAAGTGCAGTTATAAGAGTCAGAGAAAAATGCCATCTACTCTCTGCACCTGACCTTGGGCTCCACTTGTCTGATGACGTCGCTCTTCCTGTTCCTTCATGTGGATCTTGACCTAACTGAGCTCAGACCTACCTAGGCTGTTCCTAGTCCTCCTGTTTCATCCTTCTATCCAAGCTGCCAGCCTCCTCCTGACATTAGGTCCTTTACAGCCTACTGAAAACTTGCTAAAGTCTGTTCTGTACCACACTAGCTAGGGTTCCCCCGAGATAAGTAGTTCACTTTTACCTCATGTACCTCTCCTCGCAGTATTTGATCCTCAAGCACAGGGACAAATTCAGGGAGGAGTAGTCCTCTTATTCTGTTGCAAGATATTGTTGCTAGCTGAAGAAACCTGGCCAGCTGTGCACTGCTAAAATCGTGTGGAAAGCACAAATAGGATTTACCTTCAGCAAGCTGAAAGTTTAACACACTGAGCTTGGGCACTGGCATTGATGGTGTGTACTTTCTGGCACATGTTACCCAAAGCATCTGGGTAGATTTAAGTACCCACTAATGTAACTGCATACAGAAATCTGGTGGAAAAGGTCCCACTGAGCAAATCTTAGCTGCATGAAATGCCCCAGCGTGACTAACCTGGGACAGTGTCAGAGAGGGGCAAGGATCTCACATGTTCTGAGTGGCCTCCATGAGCTGTGCAACCTGTTTTCTAATCCTCCCAAATTTCAAGCAAAACACTGGAGCTCTCAACAGCCTCTCTGGTGAGGTGACTCATTTTTTGAGTATCACTCATCTTGTGCTGAGCATGGGAAAGGTTCTTATAGGGAAACAGAGCACAAGCAGGCAATTCCAAAGTCCATGTCATAAGGGAATGACTTAATAACTTGACCACATTTCATGTAGTTCTGGTGAATGCAGACTGTCCATGATTTAACAAAGCTGAAAGACACAGAAAAAAATGGCCTCAGTATTGCATGTTCATGTGCTTCACTTAAGCTAAGAGAATATCCAGAATACTGGGATAAAAAAAAAAATAAAAGGAGACATTTGTAATTATGTGCACTGTAGACCTGAAGAAAAGCAGGATTCACTGAGGAGCTTGTTACATGAATGTTTCTTTTTACTTTCACTGGAGGTGGGGAAATATTGAAGTACAACGTGTTTATGGCAAATAATGAAAGCTAGTTGTGACTGATTTCTTTCTTGTGTCCCATTCAGAGAGGTATTGTGCAACTTACTGATTTCTTAAGGAAAAAAAAAAAAAAAGAAAAAGAGAAGAAGCATATATGAGAAATGCTTTAGTAGAAACATTAATTGGTGTACACATGGGGCCCCCTGCCTTTTTCACGAAGGCTGTCAGCACTGTAATGATCATTACCCAGATGTCACAGTTACTTCCTGAGACAGGAACAATGCAAAAAGGTCAGTCTACTGCAGGTGATTTCATATAATAATAGAAAAATTTAAGGTTGGAGAGGACCTCTGGAGATCTCTTGATCACTCCCATACTCCAAGCAGGTCTGTCTTTAAAGACCCATCATATTTCTTGGGGACTTGTTCAGTCAGGTTTTGAACACCCTCAGTGATGGAGGTCCCACAGCCTTGCTGAGCTGCTGTGAAGGTGCCTGGCCAGAGTTTGCTTCACTGTTGGTCCTGGTAGGCTGACATGACATAAGTTTTGAGAAAACAGAAGCTTATGTGACTTCATGCAGTAACTCCCGTTCCTGTCCCTTTGCAACAATGTTTTTACTTCTACTCTCATGTCTGAAATTCACCAGCAGCCTGGCACACAGCATAACTGATACCAGATACATCACAATATTGGACTATAAAGAGGACAGACTAGCAATGTACTTAGATGCCCTTAGGAGAAGTAAAACAATTGCAAAACAAAAGACATTCCAAATTAAGCTTAAATTGAGAGAAAACCCAAAGTACAGAGCCATCTGGAAACCAACGCTCAGGGAACACGCCTTCCTACAGGCGGTTTTTATCTTCTTGTATTGGGCAGCTTGTAATCTGACCTTATCGTTGATCCAGACACATTTTTGACACTGTCTTGCTTTGCCACTGCATTCACCCCTGCTTTTCTTATGGGGCTGCCTCTTGTGAAAAGATGACATTTCTCAGTACAGGGCAATGGGTGCCTGCCATCATGTTTCCAACCAAGAAACATGAAGCAGGGATTTTGCTAGATTGCCAGTGACAATGAAGAAAGCCACAGTTGACATATCAGACTGATTAAAAAGTTATTTTTCTCAGGGCATGGCTAATAATGCAGATCTGGACTAGTCTGATGATTGTAAGATAGCCACTACCATGGGTATTTGTTTGTAGGATGGTAATGCCCAGGGGTCCCACCGGAGTCTGGGAACCACAGTGTGCTGGATGCTGAACAGACACATGTCAGAAGCAGTTTGAGAGATAGGAAGATAAATGAATGAGACGGACAGTGGGAGAAGAAACAGAGGTAGAGAGATAAGAAGAGCTTCCTGTAGATTGTTCAGGGTATCAGCCATGAGTTGAAGCCATACAATGCTCTGCCTATTCAGCTGGGTGAATGGAGAACATCCCAGTTTTGAAGAAAATGCTGTTTCTCCTAATTCTTTGGCCACAAGTCTGACATTTTAGGGCTTAGATCTTTTCTCCTAGTTGTGACTAGAAAAGGTGAACATTTTTTATATCCATTCTACATGAAAGTGTAACTTTCATTGTCATGTTTCTGGGTTTTTTTGATACTATTCATAATGACTTGTACCCTACACTGTAAGCAAAAATGTAGCATACCATGAGATTGCAATGATCACAGAAGACTTTGGAGCTTTTGTAGAACACTAGGGACAATATTCCCCTGTTCCAAGCAAGAGGAGTCAGAAATGACAAGAACTTGCTAATATTTTAGTATTTATAATATTTTAGCTAGACAATTGCAGTTCAGGATGTGCAAGCTGCCTTTCAAAGAGGATGGATGATTTCCAGAAAGGTAATCACCTCAGACAATGAGCACCTCAGATAATGAACACCTCAGATATGAACCTCACAATGAACCTCACCTCAAGACTGAGAAGATACTGGACTACCAGCACAAAAGAGGATCACAAGAAGCTATCCCAATATGAGATGATTATTAAAAGTGACAGAGACTTGACATTCAGTGACAATGTGGCAAAGACCAAACTGTTGACCAAACATATTAACCATGAGTATTAACTCATATACAGGACATGGAACTGTTATGGCATGTGGAAGGGTGAAACAGAGACATGAAAGTCACACAGGTACTGAGAAACCTCAGGGATGCTGGAAACCAGTTGGAGTGAGGTGGTGCTTTGTGTTTGCAAGAAGCAGGAAGCAGAGAAATGAAATGTTATGTCAGGGGCAAAAGGATGTTTTGGTGCAAGACACTGCCAGGATTGATGGTTGGAGAGAGAAAGTCTCACTAACCTCTTCATAAAACTCTAAGATCATTTTAGACATAGCTCCTGTATGGGTTAAATGTAGTAACATTTCAGTAAAGTGTGATCCTGAGCAGACTTTTCTCACTTTAAAAGTAGGTCTAGAATGAAGGTTTAGAATCTTAGAAAGGCAAACTGTGAAACCTAAGAAAAAATGAATTATTGAGTCTGACTAAGCAGCTGTCGGATCTGTGTGCAGAGAAGGCATAGGTACTTAAGATTCAAAATTCAAAAGGGAGAGATATCGGTGAGAAGAGGTGGGTTTGAGAGGTTACAAAGTGCAAAAAGAAAGTAATGACCATAAACCTACCTTGCACAGGAAATTAAATTTAATAGTATTAAATGGTACTTAAGCCACAGAAACCAAGAGGAACAAAGAGAAAATGAGGACAGTTGCACACTTGAGGCAAAAATAGATCAAAATTTACTTATAGCTAAGAATGAAAATCTTATTTCCTGCAGCTAACAGCAGCAACAATGTGATACCAAGGGCATTTACAGGACTTCCAATGTAAATTGAGGGTAAGGCAGTAGGTATGACCTCTTCTGAGGTGAAGACACTATTTAGCCTGCTTCAAATGAGAAATGAAAAGCATTGGCATTCAGAATGACAAAGCAGATATGGACAATGTATAACAATTATGCAAATCAGGGATAGTCCCCATAATGGAAGGATAACAGGTACAACACCTCTGTCCAGAAGAGGGTGAAGAATGATCCAGATAGGTGTAGGCCTGTTAATTTGACATCAAAGTTTTGAAACAAAAATAGATATAACCAGGGAAGTAGGGAGAAATGTATAAATTACAAGATAATTTACAAAAGCCAAATTCTTTCGGCGTAATTCAGCAGCAGTTCTTGGTAGGACCAGTGCTTCTGTACACAAAACACATAAATGAACTAAATCCATCTCACTTTCTGTGAGCTTCTGATGAATTAGGCATGGATTTGGGCTCTGTAGATGAAACTGAATAAAAGGACTGTGCAGCTGTTCACATTGAAGAAGTGTTCACAGAAATGGAGAGGTTACCTACAGTGATGCTCAGAGATAGTTCTGAAACCATCACTGCAACGGAAGCATAGACTCGTGGAGAAATGTAGGCTGGAAGGGAACTCTGGAGATCCACGCTTAGCGCAGAGCTGACTTCAAAGTCAGATGTGTTCAGTATGGGCATAGTGGTCAAAATACCTAAAAATCAGGTATGAAATTCATGATTTGCAGGTGATACAAAACTGGGAAGTAGTACCAAGCCTGACTGAAGAACTGGTTAACCCTATTAGCTGATATGATTCAGATGAGGAGACCTTTGAGACCACAAAGCAAAGTCCTTTGAGATTCTTATCAAAGGCTGCCTTTTTTCAAGCTTGCTACACAACAGGAGTTCAGGAGTTAAGAAATAAAAATGCATGAGCATAAGGACAGTGGAAAGAGTTTTAAGTGTTTCTAGGATGCATATGGCTATTAATTTTTTTCCACTATGAATACACTGCATGGGCCAGGCCTGACACTCGTTTGGGAACATGTTGCACAGTTCTGCCGCCTGTGTTCGTAATTACTTTAGGAGGAGATGTTCATGTGACAGAAGGATTGCATTTCCTGTGTAAATGTCAGGGAGAAACTGGAACTGGGAGATAGGTGTGTGACTATGCCTAATGATGGTGGATCATGAGCAAGTTTGGACTGGAAATTTGTAGCAAGTTTCTATTGCAAGAGTAAAATATATCACGGGTATCAGGTCAGCATTCACCTAAAAACTGTCCCACACATGTGAGAAGAGGACAAGTTGTATCAGTAGTAAACATGCTGGGATATAGTGTCACAGAGAAGCACCAAACTCTCCCAACACCTGCAGTTGGTCTGTCAGACAAGATCAGTATAACATCCTGTCGGCCGCATACATGGGTATTCTTGCACCATAGTCTTCATTACTGTGGCTAAAACATCTTTATAAGTTCCTGTACGAGATAATCTGACAGTAAACCTGAAATCACTGTGTTTTGTGGAGTATAGATGGTTTGGTTGCCCCATCCATCTGCATTGTGTGGAACAATGAGGGACTTTTTTACGTCCAAGCTTCCTCTGGCTAAGTACTCATCTGCGATATACATGATGCAAAGCTTCAGTCAGGGAAGCAGAGCTACTGGTGAAGCTCCTTATGGAGGTGGAATAAAAAAAAATGTTGGTATTGATAGTGGAGCATTTTCTGAAGCTTTAAAATCCATCATCCCCATAAAACGACTACTGGACCTGTTATGCTCAACCCATAGGCCTGGAGCAAATGCATTCCCATCTTCAGTTATATTTGGTGTCACAAAGCAGGAGCAAATGTTTGAGTGAAAATGCTCACAATAATAGAGAAGCATTTTATATACTAGAAAGAGGTACAATGTGGTTAAGTTATTATCAAGTTTTTAATGTAAAAAGTGCTTTACATAGAGGTAAACTTGTAACAATGGGAAAATGATTTTTTAGAGTACCAAGATTATGAAATGCTTTCCATTAACTGGATGCAACATATGTTCCTTGTTCTACACAACCCATCATATTCTAAAGAATATTTCTTCTAAAGCTAATAAAACCATTTTTGAGCTATTCATTCTTACTCATTAGCATTTGCTTAGAGAAAATTGTGTCTACTGTAAAGACAGCAAAGCAGTAATTATTTAAATTAGCTTGATAGATGTTTAGTAATGCTTTGATTAAAATACCAATTTTAGATACCAGTGAGTTTTGGAAAAGCAGAGTGTTTAAGTGATAATAATCTTTTTTGGTTTTGTTTTTGAGAAAAAGTTTCATTTTGCACAAATGATTTTGAATGAAAATCCCTTTTCAGAGAAAAATTTCAGCCTCTCACTCTAACAATGGAGCTGGTACAGAACTGAGGTCCACACGGTGACCCAAACACATCATTGTAAAATAGAAAAGGGGCACATGTCTGTCAGATGAAATATGGACAATCCACCTCCACAAGAGAATAGTTCTATTATGTGGGTGATGCCCACGTGGTTCTAACTTGCCTGGAAAATTGTCATGTAGGACAGACAAAACTTAGATCAGGAATGAGGCTGAAGGTCACTGGCAAAAGGCAATGCCAACCTAACAGATCCATATGAACAACCAGTCTCAAAGCCAGCCCCAGGGTTCCTCATTTCACCCTACAAGGCTGAAATCAGTCCCACAATCACAGGGATGGAATCTGTGGGGTTCCATAGTCCATTGCTTCACCTCTACACATGGGGGATTGCACATTTATCACTCCTAGTGAAAATTCATCTAATCTATACTTCAAAATATTTCACAGCCTCTCTGGTGGCTCTGACCTAAATCTTGTCATGCAAATTAAACCCAGTAGTTTCTAGCCTATTCATAATGAATATGGAAGCAAGGCTTATTCCCTGATTCTTTTCATGTGTCCCTTAAATCAGCATTTCCTCCAGACAAACATCTCAAATCCATTTCTTCCCTTAGAGGACTCTATTCAGTTGGTATACCTCTTTCTCAAAATGTAGTTCTCTAAACTGGCAACAGCACTCCCACTGTGGCACTGCCCATTCTGAGCACAATAAAATTATTACTGCACATGCTTGGAGAATGGCATTTATTAAAAATATTATTATTTTTTCTATTTTATCTTTCAACAGCAATGCCTGACTTGCTCATCTTGTGAGCCATTGTTGCCTTTCAGGTCCTCTTGTACAGTATTATTGCCAAGCTAGTCTCTTCCTGCCCAATACTTGCTGGAATATTTATTCTTACCTGGAAGACACAGCATGTTGCATTGATGCGTATCAAGCTGCACTGAATTTCTTCAGTGCGTTTTTCCCTATTGTCAGGAGTATTCTGAATTTTAGGCTTTTGTCCTTATGACTGTCTACCCTCAAATGGAGGGGACAGAGGAAGAATATATAGTGAAATTTGTTAGATGGAAATAGCAGCAGAAATCCTCATTTGCAAGATAAGAGGCTTTGGTGGGAGTTTTAAAGGGCACTTATTAAAATGGGCATCCAGAGTTAGATTTGGTCTTCAGGTCAAAACTATAAGATTTGTAGTTCAGCAATGTTGTGAATGGCTAACCACAACTACTGCCTTCCATCTACCAGGCAATTACTTTCATGCAGAGAGGACATGAGATGCATTGCCTATTTCAACATTAGCAGTCAATTTGGAAGCAATGTATTAGGTGTGAAGCTGCCAGAGAAACAGGATTTCTATCTTTTCTCAATAAAACTACAATTCTGAGACAATAAATAGCTGAGACAATATCAGCAATAAAGGTGACATAAGTGTCTGCTTCACTAATGAGCAACATCCCAGGCTCTGTACCATAATGAAACCAGGCAGGAGTGCACCACAACTTCACTGTAGATTTAGTGTAAGTATTTAAGCCTGAGATTGTTAAAAAAAACCAAAGTAAAACCCCAAAATGAATATATTTTGAGTTCAAAAAAAGTGCTTTTGCTAATAAGACTTCATTTAATTAGCAAATTGGTGAGCAGGCCTGATCTGCTATGAGAAAATCCTCTCTGGCTCTTGCTGTGCCAATACTTGCTGCTGGGTAGGAACACACAGGAAGTGCAGCAAACACACAACCAAGCTGTAATAATCACTGGAAACTGTCTGAAAAATATTCTCTGCTGAATTTCATTTCCTCATCTTTTTCTCAGGCAGTCACCCACACCAATTTTTGAGTGAGGGCTGAGTAATGTTCCACTGTTTGATCTTCAACAGGCAGTATGTTCAGTATTTCTTTCATTGCACAACTAAAAGCAAACTTGTTGCATGCAGTTTGCACCAAACAGCAGTGTAACTGGAGGAACGGGGGAGAAAAGATGGATGCTAAAATGAACATAATTCAGCCAAGCGCAGCAACAGCAGAGGGGTGACTTCTCATCAAAACCATTCACACTGACACACACTCACCTCTAACCATTAGAAATTCCTCTGCCAAAGAAGCGTGTCCCAGCATCTCATACCTACATAGTCCCAAATACAGTTGTGTGAAATGTCAGTGCTACATTGTCATTGCAGATTGCATCATGGAAAGCAGTAAGAGAATAATCACTAGTGGGTGTCTTAGAGAACAAAAGCCTCTGAGGTTTGAACACTGCATATGCAGAAAAGATCTGTGTCGATACTCGTATGACTATATGTATAGTCTTTCTGATTTTAAATGTTTGAAAAAGGCAAACAGGATTTAACGGGCTCATTATGACACCTGAGGAGAGGAAAGAAGTTACAGCTGCTAATTTTGGAACAGACAACATATCTCATCTTGTCCTTCAGACCCCTTCACTCCTCCCCTCCACTCTCTGTCCCTGGAAAAATCTCCACCCCATCATGCTATGGTGTGAATCAGCACCTTCCTCTGGAGCTCTCCAATTAAGATTCAGCAGTGCTTGGAGAGCAGCAGTCGGCCCACACTGGACTAATTAATTTTTCCTGCCTGAGTAATTACAGTCCAGAGGTGACCATGAAAGCCAAGCAAATCAATTTGTGTTTTACTGAGATCCTCATCAGTCACGGAGCACTAACCAAGCAGAAGAAAAAATGACCAGAGTCAGAGCTGGCCCCTGAACAACAAGCAACGGAAGTTGGTCTAAAACTGCTGAACTCCTATACTGGAAATAGCAAACACAGTTCAAAACATCTTGGGTTTTTGGCCCAATCAGTCAAATGGCACAGTCACCCTCTTGAAAGTTTAAACATCACCTCCTTCACTGGTATTCCCATCCCATACAATGGATTCATGTTTTAGCCAAAAACACTTCAAAGCTCAGTTTATAAGGATTTTACAAATGTCTCAGCAAGTGTTGGGAGTGAGCTAGCCACTGTCTAAACAGAGGCAATCTGCTGCTCTGATGAACCAGGGCATTGCCATCAGCAGCTCACCCTGTTTCAGGAAAAACTTCTCCAGTTGTGCCAGGATCCAAGCAGCCAACTGTCTCCACATGTTACTTGTTGATACGCTCATTAAATGTCTCCCTCAGCCTCAACAGAGAGCATTGCAGAGAAATATCCAAAGTTTTCTTCCTTCCCTACCTAATTTTTCCATGGAGTTCATGCAATCCTAGATAAAGGAGAAGGTGGTTTTGGCTGGTGGTATAATAGAGATCATTTTTCCCTACATGGCAAAGAACTGGGAGAGATGGCTCTTTCAGAAGTGGGTGTGAGGAGCTGTGAACAGGAGCTGACTCACTTGCAGGTGGGATTGACCTCACTGTAGAAGTAACATGGCATTGTACCCAGGTAGAAATGGTTCTTCTGCCAGTGTCAAACCAGGTTAAGTGGTCCAGTGGACTGCTAGACCTAGAGTCACTAATAAACATAAATTCAATCTGAGTTTTGGTGACTAATTGTGGCAAGAACAATCCTGCTAGCATCATGTGTTTGAGCTTTCCTGAAGTCTGTCTCATTATGACTCATCTCTTAATGGAGTCAAGGATGGAATAAGACCAACTTAGGTCAAGAGAGCCACTGTAGAGGTCAGATGTTCCAGCTTTTCTCCAAGAGATGCAGCACCAGGAAACATAAAAGCAACATCCTACACAGAACCTTTTTTATCCTGAAACACCTGGGTGCCAGCAGCTACAGACTGGATGTTCTTGCAAAAAGATCAATATTAGTGGCAGCCATGGAACACAGGGTCTCTGACCAGCCGCACACATGCCTGTACTTCAGCCTACAATCTATGCTAGAACCAAATGCAACCCTAAAGCACAGAAATGATTGTACGGGTAGTCTAAAGCACTTCACAAAGAGAACAAATACAGAGGAGGGTGCAGGGAGCCACTCTTCATGCTGGAGAAGATGTGAGTCTTCTTGGCTGCAGAAATGTTCTTTACCTTTCTAGGCAGAACTGTGAGCTGACAAGAGCTGAGATGTAACACATATAACATTCATGTTACTGTGATGTTAGTGTCCCTGAATTAATGTTACTGTCACTGAACGAGGGTTTGTTTGCCCATATTATGACCTGGAGGTTCTTGTAGAAATGTGTTGTCTCTAAGCAATTGCACCGTCTATTCATAGACAAGAATACTCAGAGTAGGGAGAATGAGTTAGACCCATTCTGTTGACTTCCCCATCAGAAGCTGTTGGCTTTCCAAACAAAACACCTGTGACAGAAAGATGTGGATAATGTTGCAGAAAGCTAAATAGAAATAACTGTTTGTAGTGTAGTGACTAAGGCTGTATACCCTGGGGCTGGAGTGCACTGCTAGAATGGTAAAGGTCTGGCTGGAAAAAATGGGTCACAGGCTGTAGAGATGGAAAGGTTAGAGAAACCACCAGATCTGGGTATCTGAGTAGGATTGCATCTGGTTAGTTAGAAAGAGGGATGCTAAAGAGAAGATGTGATGAAAAGGTAAATCAGGCAGAAGTCCTTCATTATTTAGTCTTCAGAGACAAAGAGGTGGTCAACAGAATGGGAGTGAAACTGAAAAATTAAGTGGTAGGACAAGGAGATGCTTTGTCACACCAGGTCTTACTATCCCTATCCATCAGTAGTTAAGGGAAGCTTTTTATAATCAGATAAATAGGGTCACTCCCTACCTACAGTGCAATGAAATGAGTTGTCACAGAGCCTGTTGATGTCCAGATTGAATCACCGGATCAGCAATTTTTGTCTATCGTCCCTTATTCTGTAACATCACTGAGAATTTGGGCTCCATTCTCTTTGTAACTGCTTGCTGCATCTACTGCCAGCTGCAGCTACTATTAGATCCTCCTTCCAGTCCCTCTTCACCTGGATAACCCAACCCAAACTCTGTCCATGCCTACCTGTGTGCCTGCAACCTGAGTCAGGTCATTTTTGTCACCACCTACTGGCCTGTCTCTCTCTTATCTTGAAGCAGGAGAAAGTATCCCCAAAAATGGCCACAGTAAGGCATGTTTGTCTTTACCAGCACTGATGAGAGAGGAAACTGCTTTCCCATAATCTGCTTGCCACAATCCCCCTAATGTTGCCCAGGACACGGTTTGCCTTTTCTGCAACAAGAGCGAGTTCTTAGCAGACAGGCAACCTTGCACCCACAATTTCCTCCAGCAGCATCTGTGACAATTCAACACGACTGAGAGCATCCAGTGCTGTCAGACAAGGGATCCTGGCTGATCCAGATTGACCTGGGGATGCTGTGGTGCATGGGTAGTGGAGAAGTCTGGTCAAGTGCATCTTACCAAACCCTTCTCTTTAAAATATGTGTATGAAGACATGAATATCTGTATATGTGCACATGAGCATGTGTGCACATGTCTGTGGTGATGTAGGAGGTCTCACCCTCAGTTGCTTGCTGCAAGGGCAGATGGTTGTGTCTACAAGTTAGTTCAAGGCTTTGAGACTCTTCAGAAGGCTGCATTAGCCACGTGTTTTCTTTGCACTGGAAGCCGAGTGGCTTTGTAGCTGTTACACACACCGTACAGCGTGATCGCTGCCAAGAGCTTTCCAGGGTGCTCCTGTCATTACACAATCCTGCTGGCAGTCGTTTCAAACAGGACTCAGAAAAAGGCAGTGGCAGGGCCCTGAAAGCCAGGCCTCAGCCAGGAGGAGAACAGGATGGATTGAGAACCTGATGGTTGGGTCCTGATGAGATGCAACCCAGAGTCCTGGGAAAATTGGCTGATGTAGTTGCCAAACCACTCTCCATGATTTTCGAGGAGTCCTGGATGTCCCAGTGACTGGGAAAGGGGAAACACTGTCCCTGTATTTAGAAAAGGTGGGAACTGCTGGCCTGTCAGTCTTATCTCTGTTCCTGGGAAGATCCAAGAACAGATCCTCCTAGAAGCTCTGCTAAGACACATGGAGTACAGGGAGGTGATCCAAGACAGCAGGGCTTCACCAAGGGCAAGTCCTGCCTGACCAGCATAGTGTCCTTCTATGATGGAGTGATTACATCAGTGGAAAAGGGAAGAGCAAGGGATGTCATCTATATGGACTTCTGCAAGGCCTTTGACATAGCCGCCCAAAACATCCTTCTCTCCAAGTTGAAAAGATACGCATTTGATAGGTGGACTGTTCAGTGGATAAGGAGTTGTCTAGATGGTCTTGTCCAGGGGATAGTCGTCAACAGCTCAATGTCCAGATGAAGACTGGTAACAAGTAGTGTCCCCAAGAAGTCCATACTGCAACCAGTGCTATTTAATATCTTCATCCCCACACTGGGATTGAGGCACCCTCAGACGGTTTGCAGATGACACCAATCTAAGTGGTGAGGCTGGCACTCCCAAGGGACAGTTTACCAGCCAGAAGGACCTGGACAAGATTGAGAGTTGGACCTGGGGGAACCTCATGAGGTTCAACAAGGCCAAGAGCAAGGTCCTCCACATGGGTCAGTGCAACCCCCAGTATCTATACAGGCAAGGGGATGAAGGGATGCAGAGAAGGACTTGGGAATGCTGGTAGATGAGAAGTTGGACGTGAGCTGGCAATATGTGCTCACAGGCTAGAAGGCCAAATGTATCCTGGGCTGTGTCAAAAGAAGCGTGGCCAGCAAGTCAAGGGAAGTTATTTCCCCCTCTGTTCCTCTCTGGTGAGACCACACCTGGAGTACTATGTCCAGCTTTAGGGTCCTTAGAAAAAGAAAGACATGAAACAGCTGTAGTGGGTCCAGAGGAGGACCACAAAAATTGATTAGAGGGCTGGAACACATCTCTTGTGAAGAAAGAATGCGGGTTGGTGTTACTCAGCATGGAGAAGACTCATCGGAGAATTTATTGTGGGATGCTCTTGTTAACAGGGCCTGTTGTGACAGGACAAGGGGTGACGGTTTTAAGCTAAAAGAGGGGAGATAAAGACTAGAGAGAAGGAAGACATTTTTTACTATGAGGGTGGTAATACACTGGAACATTTTGGCAGATGCCCAATCCCTGGAAACATTTGAGGTCAGTTTGGACAGGGCTTTGAGCACCCTGATGTAGTTGCAGATGTCCCTGCTCACTGTAGAGGGGCTGAACAGAATGACATTCAATGGTCCTTTCCAACCGAGACATTCTATGATTCTATGAGGGGAGCACTTCTACCCCAGCATTGGCCTCCACATCCCCTTGTCCAACAGGTGCTCTGCAGTGGGCCAACGCTTCCCTGACAGATACTACTGGTCAAAAACACCATGCTACAAGCTTAACACGGACTGATTCATGGAGAAACTGCCATTCTTTGTTGAGGAGTCCTCTGAGGTTTGTTTGAATTTTCTGCCACTCGGGTCCCCTAATTGTGCTATAGAAGTCTGTGCGATGATCAAGGTGGCCATCAGTGGTTCTCTGCCCAGTGGTTAAGTGACCCGATGATCCATTTGAGTCCATGGCCCATCATCCAGAGAAGCCATTTGCTATCAAAGGTGTTCTTACCAACTACAATGTTTGAGGGGTTTTGTTGTTGGCTTAGCTGGTTAGGTTTTTCTTTGCCACCTTTTCCAGAATAGACTTTTTTTTTTTCCCCCCAACACAATTACTTTTAGATGTCATTGTTTTTCAGTTTCTCTACGTGAGCAAGCTTTGAAGAAACATTGCATGTGAGATGGCCCAAGCCCTGAGTTCAGCAAGAACTTGTGGAGAGGGATGAAATTGTTGGTATTTTTTGCTTTGCTCTTTCTCCATATTTCTTTCCCATCGTTTCCTCTTCTGTCAAGTGAAAGACCTTGTTTTTTGACTCTTACCAACCTCAGCGAAGCAGAGACTGAAGGGACCCTGAGGCGCTATTACCGCAATGAATGGCGTGCCAAGAGCTTTTTGTCCTTCAATGTAACCAGCTTGCAGTATGGCAAACCCACTCCATTGGGTCACAGAGGTTAATAAAAACACAACAAATTATTTATCAACACAGTGGTTTGAAATCCAGTGTTGGTGAGAATTACCAGATTTGTATCCCAGAGTAATTATCTTCTGCTCTAAGATAAAAACCTCCCCAAAATTCTCCCGCCCCTCGCGCAATGGCGCCAAGAAGATGATTTCTCTTGACGCGCTGAACTTTTGAACCCGATGAAAAAAATCTTTCTTTTAGTTATACAAGAGAGTCATTGGGAGTTCATTGCCCTTTCTCACATTTGCAGTACGAAAGGGACATAAGGAAAAACATCAAGTGTAATATCCGTCAATGTTAGTGAGGCATTCAGAATACATCACTGATGCATAAATAACCCAAATGAAACTCCAGTGGCAGGAGGAGGTTCTGGAAGAACGGCGATACACAACAATATTTAATTATAAATTCCATCAGAATTATTGTCTTTACTCATCAAAGGACTTCTCACAATCATTCCTTTGGTTCAGTTGTGAGCCTGAAATCCTGGGTGCCCCCATCCAAAAGCTCTGGATTTTTCTTGGTTCACTGGCTACTTTTTCCTGCCAAAGCTCATAAAAATCCAGCCACCAATTTATTTAACACGAGGGGTGTGAAATCCCCACTTAGGGAAAGTGAAGTTAATTGGAAAAGAAAAAAATCATAAATCCAGGCCACTGAGCAGTTTGAATTGGCGTGCTCCCCATGACCTTGATTTGTTGTGTTTTCAATTTTCCAAAATGTTTTTCCCTACACAAGTTCGATGGAAAAATTTCATCACGCATTGGCTTTTCCCATCCTTCAAATACAGCAGCGGGTGAGCATACTTTGTGTAAGGCAGATGCTGATGAAAAAAGCCTTTTTATGGGACAAGCAGAAGAAAGCAAGCATCCAGCTTGCACAGGTTCCCATCTGTTGGGAACCCAGAGCTACTGAGCAGTTGCCACTACCCATGCTTATGCAGATAAAATTGTCTGGAGCACCTTTGTTTCTATAAGCAGAAGTCTGGACAAGGGATGATCAACAACATGCGCTATGAAGAAGGTCAGGCTACACAGTCAGAAAGTTGTCAGATGTTAGGACACTCTCTGAAGACTCAGCTGAAAATGCTACAGCAATACACCCCACAAGGACACAGACACCCCAGCCTGGCAAGATCACAGTTGCCAGAGGCAACAACAGTGAGACTTTCCTGGTCAGTCCATTCCAATCACACTCTGATCACACTCTGCACGAGGAAGCGCTTCCTAATATCCAACCTAACCCTCCCCTGGTGCAGTCTCAGGCCATGCCCTCTCATCCTGTCACTAATTGCCTGGGAGAAGACCCCAAACCCTGCCTGACTGCAACCTCCCTTCAGGTAGCTGTAGAGACCAATAAGGTCCCCCCTGAATCTCCTCTTCTCCAGGCTAAACAACCTCAGCTTCCTCTGCCTCTCCTCATAAGACTTTCCCTCCAGTCCCTTCACAAGTCTTGTTGTCTCCTCATAGTCCCTTCACCAACCTCCCTACAGAAGCTCTTTGATTCCTTTTTAATGTATGTCCACTAATTAATGAGAGTAACTGTCTCATGAAACTCAAAGAAATCTAAAATTACTGCATCCCTTCCTTTTTGTACCACCACTTGGACTGTTTGGTGAGGGATCCCTTCACTACTTCTATTTGCTCACTGCATAATGTCACCAACCAATAGCTTCTACTCTTGCTGGTGGAGGCACACATTTCCTCTTCGTACATCATCTTTCCTCACATTAACCTGTGTGGAAATAGAGGTGGAGAGGAAAGAAACTGTCACAGTCGGTGAAAGCACCCACCGGTGCTAACACACACCTTGTTGTCAGATCCAACTCTAAGTGTTGTCAAAATATAACTGAATGGTAGGAGAATAGAAGAGACAACACGACTGTGCGTATTCCCCTCCGGGTGAGTTAACAAGCATTTTTATGGCTTTCAGTGGGACAGCATCTGTAACAGAGGCAGGGAATAGCTATTGCCTGCAGTAGTATCAATACGTTGGTTTGAGGATGTGATCAGAAATAGTGTTGTGTCATTAAGAGACTCTCTTTATCATGAGTGTTGTGTCAGTAACTCGAGATCAAGCAGCTGTTACAATAACCTGCTGTGGAAGAAGGGCAAATAAACATGTTCACAAAATCAGCCTGTGTTACCCAGGGGATATTCAGGAAATCATGACAACTAATGAAAAAGAGAGAATTCATTACAGAATCATAGAATGGTTTGAGCTGGGGGGACCTTAAAGATCATCCAGTTTCAGCAACCCTGCCATGGACAGGGACCACATTGCTCTAAGCCTCATCCAGCCTGGTCTTAAAGTCCTCCAGGGATGATGCATCCACAGCTTCTCTGGGAAACCTGTTCCAGTGTCTCACCACTCTCGTGGTAAAGAATCTAGGTGATCCTGCTCTGGCCAGTGGGGTTAGATGAGATGATCTTCTGAGGTCCCTTCCAGCCCCAAACATTCTGTGATTCTGAGAGGTGCTCCAGCCGTCCAACCCCAAGTCATTTTCTGCAGGGCTGCTTTCAATCCACTTGTCACCCAGCCTGTATTTGTGCTGGGGATGGCCCTGACTCATGTGCAGGACGTTGAACTTGGACTAGTTGAATTTCATGAGGTTGGCCTGTGGCCACCTTTCAAGCCCTCTAGATGGATGCCTTTCCTCCAGTGTGTCAACTGCACCACCTGTTTGGCATCATTGGTAAACTTGCTGAGGGTGCCTCGATCCCCCTGTCCATGTCTCTGACAAAGATGTTGAACAGCACAGGTCCCAGTACAAACTCCTGAGGGACTCGACTTGTCACAGGTCTCCATTTGGACATTGAGCTGTTGGTCACAACTCTTTGAGAGCAGCCATCTGGCCAATTCCTTCTTCACTGAGTGGTCCATCCATCGAAGCCATGTCCTTCCATTTTAGAGACCAGGATGTCATGCGAGACAGTGTCAAAGGCTTTGCACAAGTCCAGGAAGATGGTGTCAGTTGCTCTTCCCTTATCCACTGATGCCATGACTGCATAATGAAAAAACCAAATTTGTCAGATGTTGTACTTAAAGTGTCTTAGATAGGGGTATATGGCAGGGACAGAGATCACTGACTAAACTTAATATTGATGTATGCTATAAAGAGCAAGAGTGACAAAGATACCTTGAAGTATTATGCTTGATTACAAGTGGCAACACAATAGAGCAGGAGATCTCCAAGAGAGGAAAACCAATTCATTTCTGAGCAATATAGAATGAGACACCTTTTTTTAGTGTTTTGAAAAGTTGCAGAGTTAAAGACAGGGAGGAAATAAAGTCAGAGCAGTAATTCCTCCAGCCACCAAGTCAGCAGGAAAGAACATGAGAAAATGTATACAAATAATTACTGTCTATCTTCAAGTATTTTAGACATCTTTTGTTTATTGAAAGCCAAGTGCAAATGCAAACTTGTTTCCATGTACCAGAGAAATAAATGAATGAAGTTTACATCTTTCCAGTGAAAGAAATTAATTATTGATTAATCTTCCTTCTCTACTTTTTCCTCCTGATAAATATTGAAAAAATATATTTCAACCTGTATAAAAATGCATTTCAATCTTAGCTTATCCTCCCATTTTCACTCTAGTAGCCTGTGCTACCCATATGTAGTTATTGTCATGGTAAAGCTCACCAAGATTTGCTGTTTGTTACCAGGGTCCTGAGGATGCTTCCTCCGTAATAATACATTGCAATTTCCTAAAACACACCTGGTTTTATAAGGTTATTTAGTGTCTATAAATTTTTTTTTTTTTAATAGCAATTTTATCTTTTGTCTTCTTCCCATTAGTCACTCACAGTTGCTACCTGTTGGGCTTACATTTGCTGAATGTTGATTGCCAGTAAAACTGAACGATCATATACACACATATACAAATATGTGTATATTTGATGCTAAAATCAACTTTGCAAAAAAAAAAAGAGTTCAGGAAGGATGGAAATGAGTAAAAAATCATCTTGTGTTTGGCAAAACTTTTCAACCAGAAAGCATGGGAATTTTTTGAAGTCTTTTCTTCTTAGACCCTTGCGTAGAGAATCGTTTGCCTGAACAGTCAGCCTGTTTGCTTGTGATATTTTCAAAATGAAACAATCCTACCTTTGGTTCAGAATAACATCTGTAAACATTTACATTTGTAAAACAAAACAAAGAGGTGACACTTGGAGAGTTTATGGAACCAAAGAGGAAGTAAAAATTGTCGTTTCTATTCTCATGAAATTCCTTAGGGATTTTGTGTGTCTTTCCTTCTTTAATGAAAATAACAAAACACAACAACAACAAAAAAATATTTCTTTTTGATTTGAGCATAGTGACCTCTTTCCTTGGTTTGGTAAATTGACAATTGATTATTTGTTTTCAACTGTAAGACTACTGACACTGAAATTATTTGCCTCTCTGAAGGTAAATTCAGAGCATTCACAGCTCCATAACTTCTCATGAATAATGTACTAACTAGCATAAATGTGACACAATCCTATATATGGCCTGATCTGATTAGTTGAGACCCACAACATTCTATGGTCTATGTTATCTCATCCCAGCAGTTTATATATATTAGATTCACCTGAAATACACTTTTAATTGATTTTTATCAACAAATGCTAAGAACTGCATTTTGATTTTTTCCTGTGCTTGTAGTCAGACTGGATCTTCACTTAAGTTGTGCTGCAATTTGTACTTTGACTAATTTCTCCATCGTGATCACAAGAAAACACTTCATTTATGTAATGAAATGTTAAACTATGACATAAAGGGATAAGAGAGCAAAATGCAAAGTCACACTGCTTAAAGTCTTATTAAAATAGTTATACATCAACAATGACAGAAGTTTGATACACCAGAAAAAAAAATGACACAGTGCTCAGAACTGTGAAACAGTTTGGATATATATTTAAAAAAAAAAAAAAAAAAAAAAAATTGGAATTCAGTACTAATTATCAGTGAAAGTCTGGAAGGAAGAGGGTTGATATAACACTTTAAGTCTCTCTAAAGAAAGCTATGTACGTTCTTCTGATGGCCTGTGGCAAAGGGAGCGTAAGCATCAGAGACTCTGGAAAAAGGAAAAGCTCCTTTATCAGGAGAGTGGTACAGCCCTGGTACAGGCTACAAGGGACATGGGGGATGTCCTCCATCCAATGTTTTCAAGACTCATCTAGACAAAGCCATGGTTGCCCTGATCTAGTGTTGGGGACAGTTCTGCTGTGAGTGGGAGGCTGGACCAGAGACATCAGAGGTTCCTTCCACCATGCTCACTGAGATTTGAAAATAACAGGATGACTTGGAAGATGAGGGGTTCAAAAATCCACCTCACTTTCTGTGTGGCTTTCCACTGAAAGTTTCTTCTGCATGTCTGTCACCTCAGGCAACTCAAGAACTTATGCATGAAAGACCCATTTTCTGGCAGTGTCATCACTGCTCTATGCACCACTTTGGGGTCCTTTTAGTGTTCTCCCAGAAACACACTCAGGCAGTCTTGGGCTATCTGATAGCATCCTTGATTGAGGACCACTCCTTGGAGTCCTGTATCAGCTCCATCCTTGGTCCTTATTCCCAGTCCAACATTTCTCATGCTACTGTGATACCTAGAAACATACAGGAATCTGCATTGGAAATGTGCCTGGAAAGACCTGAAGAGTCAAAGCTTTCATCACGTTCTGCTACTAAAAGTGCCTTGGGAAGGACTTACAGATCCTAAAGCTATCGCAGGGTCTAAAATAGGAAATACAAGTATGCACTAGATCCTGTCCCTGAGCAGGTGAATGGAAAAACATACTGAAAAATGGTGAGCTTTCAGTGGAACTGGCCAAATGAAAAGCTAGGATGCATATTGCATTTTATTTGGCTACTAAATGCCCTGACAACAATTATACAAAGGATAGAGGATAAAAAAGCCTTGATGAGAGCAAACAAGGCCCTCACTTCTCTTGGTAGCAGAGGTATGAACAAAGCTGGTAAACACAAGATAAACAAAGCCAAGCAGACCCAGAGGTAAGTGGAGAAAACACAAAAATACGAGGCAAAAATGAATTATGAAAAGCTAATAACAAAATACAGAAGAAGGGAGACAAATATGCAAAGGAGGAACAACGCAGACAATGGATAAAATGCCTTGAGAAAAAAAGCCTCACAATGGGCTTGTGTCTAATAATCATAGGAATCAGCTATTATGCAAGAGTCTGCAGATCAGAAAAAGATGAAAAATAGCAAGCATGATATTTGAGATACAAGCCATGTCTCAAAATATCTGATTTTATACATTTATAACACTAACACATTCCAAAATGGCAAAAAAGTTGGTTTTCTTAAAGCTCTGACTAGCACCAGATAAAGGAAAAACCAGTCAGAGGCACAGAAACAAACAGGATATTGAATGGGAGGGAGACATCAATGCTTCTGAAAATGAGCAAAGCTACAAGGACTTCCACTGCATTGTGCCAGGGGAGAAAGTAAACCCAGAGCTAAGCAAAGAGAAATTAAAATTTCATGCAAGCTCTAAGGCAGTGTAAGACACAAATGTAACAGAAAGGATATTCATCAGCCAAACAACACAGAAATCATTGCTTTCAGCAGTAAATTAAAGGAATCCTGACATGATCGGAGATAAATAATCCATACAAAACCACTGTAGTGAAGTGCGTAAGCAAACATAAAATATTCAGAGTAGACGGTATGATGCATCTGCTAGTAAGATATCTCAGCACTGCAGATATTGTTACAACTTCAGAGCCAGCAGTCTCAGTGTGTGCTGAGCTTTAGAACAACTGACCTCAGACATGCTTTCTTTTGCACCAAAACGTCATCAACCTGAATGAGGCTGTGAAGACCTCAACCTGACAGAAATTGGTATCACGGAAAGCATCAACCACATTAGTTATAGCATGGCTGTAAGTAGGTCCTAGGAAGCCCACCAAGTACCATTTGTTATCGGGGCAAATTTAGTTTATTCGAGTAGGCAGGCAGCGAGCAAAACAGCGCTGGGCAGCCAGGACTCTTCTACTCCGCACGCGGCGCGCGCCCGTATTATAAACCGCGCGGCTTTTGTTGTTTCTGGGCGCGGCTTCAAGCACCGTGGCAGCCCCAATCCTCCGGCGGCTGCGCACTCAGTTGTTCTAGTATTTTCTTCTGTTCTACTCCGTGTGCAACTTCACAGCCGGCAGCACCTCCCCCTCCCGGCACCACCTCAGCGCTCCAGACACAACAGTCCCGAGCAGAAACCCCGCGGCTACACGACCCATCCCCACCAGGCAACAACCGCTGCGGGGGATGGGCGTGCTTCACCCCGGTCTGCACGCTCCTGTTCTGCAGACAAAGCTGTCAATCTCCCACCTGCCGCGCAAACCTCCCCCAGGCCGCTTCCAGCCCCACAAGCCACAAAAGCTGCAAAACAGAATCCCCGCGCTATCATTGTGACACAGCTCGGCTTCGCTGACTTTTATGAACAAACCCCCCAGGTATCCATTACAAGTGACAACACAGACTGGCCTTTTAAGGCCAGAAAAACTATCCCTGTGGTGAGATGCTCCCTTATCTTTCAGTTCCTTGACAAAGAACTACCCTCCAGTCCCTCCAGTTTAAGCAGTCTTGCTCCAGGTCTTAATAGCAACCTGGAATGACTTGCCAAAAGCTCCCCAAAAATCTTGTAACTGAATGATGACATCAATGACTTCATTTTAGTAAAAGTGAGATCGTATTTTAATTTTTCATTCTGCGATAAACTTCAAGCAAACAGGCCTGGGCAGTTTCTCTCAGCAACAGCCAATCCCCCTAAGGTGAGAGCAGAATTACTTTCAGTAACACACTCAATCTTCAGGGCTTTATTTCCCAGTAACGTGGTCGTTCTCACAGTGTTAGCCTGGGGTTATGACTGTGCAGAAGCTATGGGAGGCCAGAAGCCCGACACTTTGAACTCTCTGGTTCTCATAGGAAAAAGTCCTGAAGTCCTGTCTAATTTCTCTCTAGGCACAGACAGAGCAAAATTTAAGAATATACAACTGTAAAATGGCCAGAAAACAAACAAACAAACAAACAAGGAAAACCAAAAGCAAAAAAAAAGCCAAGACAGAACTCAAGAAAAGCATCTCCTGAAAAAGCAAGCTGAGAACAACAGGTGTTAGACTTCTCTTGGAGTCACTTGTAGGGACACACATATCTAGCTGTTGTTTCAGCTCCATGGCATGACCCTGGCAAAGCTGCTTGATGTCCACAGCCTCATTCCGCCTCTAGTTTGGCTGGTCAAGGTAGCAGGGACTTTCCAGGCCTCTCCCTCTAGATCAGTAACTGCAGAGTCCTACCTTCACGAAAACCTGGAAATCCTCCAGAATGTTGTAATGCTCCAGACTCAGATCATTGTAGCCTTACTCTACTGGCTTCCAGTCCATCCCAGCACCAGGGTCTCTATTGCTTTACTCTAGCACAATTCATTATCCCTTGCCAGTCTGTGCTGCACCACTCTAGATGTCAGTTTACTTCCTCCATGTGCACGCAACCACACGTCAACAGGAGATGCTCCACGTCACCACACTCCAACTTCCCCAGCCTTCCCACTGAAGAAAGAAGAGTTTAGCATTCCCTTTTGTTTCTGCTACAGACCACATATCTGTACTGACACATGTTGATCTGTTGTTGCAGCCCTCCAGCACACCACTATCTGTTGCACTGCACTGGAGAGCACAGGACTCACTCCCACGTCTGAAGGAATCAGGCAGTCAGCCAGTCTTAGCCAGCTCCTTGTCTGGCAAGCACTATCAGGAGCCAAACAATGAAAGGACATCTCAAGGACAGAATGAGGGAGCTGAAGATTGATGAAGTAATGACCACCAGAGGTGCCCCAAGAACCCCACGCATGCACAACACAGGGGATGATCACTGTGGGTGGAAAAATACTGTTCAGCCTCTGTGCACACCCTGGCCACTTGTGCACTGACACTAGAGCAGTCTCCATGCCCCCACAAGGAGAGCTGTAAGTTGCCCACTGCAACAGGGAGAGGAGCAATATATTTTTGGAAGGTCGACCTAATGCACATCTTGATCCAGGGGACACCCTGCAGAAGGCATCAGGACCTACCGACTCCTCTTACCAAGCACCACACTATGCGCCCTCCTCCTGCTCTGCGGTCTGACTACCACTTTGGTGTCGGTACATATGTGGGGATGTTAGGTAACTAGTTGGGTTTGCTTAAATAACATTGCTTTTGCTTATTAGCTGTGTGTGGGAGTGCTTGAATAAAATCATTTTGCTTATTAGCTGTGTGTGCAACTGCTATTCTTTGTGAAATGGGAATTCTTCACAAACCTGGGACAGACAACAGCAGAAAAAGGACTGTTAAATAAACCATCTGTCACACTGCCTCATGGAGTTATAATCACCAGGTATCAACAATTTCAAAGAACTCTACAATGTTTAGAAAACCAGTCTGTCTATGTAATGCCACCAACAGGGAGATGCTTGTATCTTATTGGTAAAATACTCTGTCTACAGCAGGCTTTGCTTTCAACTACAAACACAATGGCCTTTTTACAACAATCTGAAGCAACACAGACAGCACTACAGAATTTAGGGGGATGGAAGGAGCAAAAGGTGCTAAGGATGTGTTGACAGACAGAATTTAGGATGAGATATTCTTCCAGGAAAGAGAAACTAAAGAATTAAAGTCCAACTAGAAAGCTTACAATAAAGCAAAGATGTCTGCAAACATCAGGAACTGCTCTGGATTGCTGCCCTCCAGTCTGTTCTGACTTGTCTGCTGGCTCTGGATGTTTCATACAAGTGAAATTCATGCTGTGCTACGTCAGAGTCTCTGAAGAGAAATTACGATGTTTGGGAAATAAAGCAACCGCTGCTCTCCAACATCCCTTGTACAATGGGATCATTTCCTCTTAAGCACTGGACTTTCTAGAAGTGCAAAACAGTACTATAAAAAAAAAAAAATAGAGAAACTAAGTAAATTCCCCAGGGTATCTCAGCTTAGCTCTTCCCACCAAATACAATGCTGAGTGGCCTTTTCAGTGCCAGCCCATCTGGAGCATCCTTACAAACCCTTTTGGAAGCTGTAGACTAAGACTATTCAAGGAACTCTGGAAAGATCTTCCCTCCTGACCTACCTAATTCTGCTGGAGGAACACAACAGAACTTCTCCTGAAACCCCAAAGTCACGCTTACATAGCACCAGCTCCAGGCAAATGCACTGACACACAGAGGCCACAAACACAGGATGTGCTCACAACCAGACACCTTCATCACAGTTCTCTGAAGCATGATACCTGTAATAGTTGTGCTGTGCACAGATGTGATTAAGCATTTCATGTTAAAAGCTCCAAAACATAAAAACACCCCCAAGCCCAGAAATGCCATCTGCCAACAGCCAGTGTCGTACCCAGCAGCCCTGAGGAGACTAGCACAACAGCTACAAATCGCTCCACAGCTTGTCATGCAGAATGAAGGCAATGGGTAGAGCACAGCTGAGGTCACCATGTGCCCATTTCTGCTTTACTGGGTTGCACTAGTCTAAAAAGGACATTTACTTTGATACTTGAGTTTGTCTTTCCTTTTTATTTCAGCATACAGCAAGCTGAGAATGAAGAAATGATCCTCTGGAGAAACCAGTCACCCCACAGGCAGATACCCCTCCCAAAGATAATGCAGCAGAACCTGACCACACCTCCTTCCTTAGCATCAGAGCAAAGTCACACACAGGCTATCAACAATTCCACAGGAGACCATCTTTGCCAGCACTCTTGTGCAGAAGGTCCTATCCTCAGGGTTTAGATCCACCAGGCAGGTTAAATGCTACCCTGACAAACTCATGGGATCAAAATACTGAGCACAAGATCTTTGCATTCAAACACAATAAGCTGGGCCTACAGAGCTACTGTAGGCTGACAGGCAAGTGTGATCATTTCCATGCAGAAATGATCACCATATGATCCATCATTTCCTTTTCACGTAGCTATCGAACTGTCTAACACTTAAAGAATAAACAACCTGTTCAAAGCCCAAACAGTAACTGGGTTGGTGAGTTCAGACGAGAGATGCTGTCTGTAACTGCCTGAGGCAGAAAGTGCTGAAGGAGCAGAAATGTGCCTTTCAGCTAGGAACCCATGAACCAGCTTCAAACAACCCCTTTAGAACACGGAGACAATCCAACAGCTGCCAGTGTGGCAATTACTCTGGGAGTCTTTTTGTCACATATCACCCACAGAAATTCTCATATTCATATGTATTCATAAAGAACCATTTTTGACAGCAAAATTACAGAAAGTAACAGCTCTGGCATCTAGATCTCTCCACTTCACTGTTTCCTTTCGGTCTTCCCTTCCTGGACTATTCTGCAGGCTGTCCTCTTTTGATGCCAAGTACCTCGCAGCAATGTTGTTCATCTTTTGAAGCTGTCAGCTCCTCAGTCCAGGTCCCAAGACAAACCCAGGAGCTGCTGAACCAGCACAACTGAGACCTTGTCACATCACATGGCAACAGAAAGCAGCAAACATGCTCCAAGCTAGGCTGCTACCTGAGCTTCCATCACCTGAAGCCAAACTCAAGTCTAACAGAAGGCTCTTTACTCCTTCCCCAGTTCCAGGCCATGTCCTGTTGTCCCGCTGCCCCAGTAGATCTGTCTCTGCTGGAAAAGTGTCCCTGCCGTGCCCCACAGCAGTGCTGCAGCTTTCACACCATTTCCCTCTGTTGTTCACGGGAAGTTATAGAAAAACTTTAAACCAGACAACCTAAGAAGTCATTATTTTCCTGAGAGAAGAGGCCAAGTTACGGCATCCTGCATGGCACAAGGAACTCCGTCACCATCCTCTTACCTCACTTTGTGCCCCCCTCCCTTGCTGCTTTGCTAAATCCATTTAAACTCCAACGACAAATTTGGATTGTATCAACCTCAACAGAGAAACACTTCCATTCCTCTCCCTCGTCCAGAATTCTGGTCCAAAAAGCAGCTGAGCAACTCCCTGAAATGTTCCAGACATGCTTTGTTTAAGACACAAAGTTTAAATCACTTTAGAAATTCTCTGAACACCAATTTTGAAACAAATGAAACCAGGAGACAATTCAGCCTCTCCCTGCACCTCTGGAACTTCTTACCATTAGTTCGCTCTCTAGCTTCTGAAACGTGCTACTGAATAAACACGATTAACCCAGCAATCAGAAAGGTTTGTGACAAAACCTGATCGGAAAGGGGGAATCAGGAAGGAACCTGTCACCCTCTCCACAACACAGAGGTCCTCCACATGCAGACATTCCAAGAGAGCTCCAAGGATTGCCTAGTTTTATGTCTGGCTGACAGAGCAGCCATCCAGCTCTACACAGTTCTGCTGCCATTCAGCACGTTCACTACTTCATATTTTATGCTATACAATTTAAAATAAAAAGATGATGAGCAGGTACCTGGGACACCACAAAAGGAACATCAAGTGTGGCTTCAGTGCAGGTGCGCCACCAGAGTTGTGCTGCCATTCAGTGAGACTCTCCCCTAACCCAAGGTGTCTGCTGCCATTAGTGTTCCACACCAAACAACAGCACCAGTGTGTGGTCATTCTAACTCATCAGCTGGGCAGGTGAAGTGCAGCTCCGGTCCAGGGAACCCTGAGACTCAGCAGTTTCCATCCCGGAGTTTTTCACAGCTTGGTTCAGTAGGACAGGCTGGACAGCTGGGCAGAGAGGAACCTCATGATGTTCAACAAGGACAACTGTTGAGTCCTGAACCTGGGGAGGAATAACCCCGTGCACCAGTACAGAGGAGGGGCTGACCTCCTGGGAAGCAGCTCTTGCCGAGGTCTTAGGTTCCCCTGGGGACAACAAGTTCACCATGAGCCAGCAACATGCCCTCATGGCCAAGAAGGCCAATGGTCATCTGGAGTTCATGAAGAAGAGTGATCAGCAGGCTGAGGGAGGTTCTTCTCCCCCTCTACTCTGCCCTATTGAGGTTAACTCTGGAGTATTGGGTCCAGTTCTGGGTTCCCCTGTTCAAAACAGACAAGGAACTACTGGAGAGAGCCTAGCAGAGGCTCCGATGATGCTGAGGGGCCTGAACATCTCTGTGCCAAGGAAACACTGAAAGCCCTGGGGCTGTTTAGCCTGAAGAGCAGCCTGAGAGGGGAGATGATCAATACTGATTAAGAGCTAAAGAGCCCCTGGGGAGCAAGAGGATGGAGCCAGACTCTTGTTAGTGGTGCCCAGCAGCAGGACAAGGGGCAATGGGCACAAAGTGGAACTCAGAATGTTCCAGCTGAACAGGAGAAGAAAATTCTTTGCTGTGAAGGTGATGGAGCACTTGAGCAGGTACCTCCCCAGAACTGAAATGCAGTCATATGTGTGTTTAACTGGAGATGCAAATAGAAACCAGCTCCCCATACGCACAAGCAGTGACAGGACAACCCTGTCACATAACCCAGAAACAACTGAAATTATGTTAAAGGCCTAAACTGCAAAAAGGGGAATTGCTCATTATTTCAGGAAAGAGCTTTCCCTCCCTTCCCTCATCCTTTCATAGCCATCACAAGCTGAAGTTCAGTCCATTAATATCCCTTTCCTGTTAAAAACATCAAACAAAAAACAGCAGCCAAATCACTTATTTCTGAGCACGCTTGACTCTCTCAGAGAAGGTCTAGTCCATGCAGCACAGCTTGGTACTGTCCTGCCTTCAGAGCAAAAACTTTCACTGCACCACACACTGTCTTGTGCCAAGAACAAACATTACCACACAAGCAGCATAACAGGCTCATGACCAGAGACACCAGCCTCAAATACCATCTCAACATGTGAGGCTGTTGGTTGCTACACTGAAGAACAGAATAGAGCAATCTCCTCAGGGGACCACGTAAAAGGCAAATGGAACTCAAGACATCCAAAAATGACATCTGATGAATTTCGGTGCCAGGTCAAAGTGCATTAATTGTTTTTGGCATTTGCAAAGTTGTTCTCTGTATTTAGCACCCAGAATATGTGACCAGAAGAGCAGTGAGGACAGAACTCCCTCAGGGTTGCCCTGCAAGTCAGCAAGTTTGATTTGATAAAGAAAATCTTTCAGCCAAGTAAAACTCTTGTGGTCAACTGATAGAACTGGAGAAGCCAGAATGAGGCCTCACTTTGAAGGGAACCATTCCAGCCCTTCTCTGCTGTGAATAGGTGGCCATCAGCTTGGCATCTTCTGCACCCTGATCACTGCTGGATGCTGTTCCACCATTTATCACAAGCTTAAAAATAAAACAAAAACAGAAACACAAGGTTGTAAAAATCAAGATTTTCTCTGCGGTCACACCTCAAGTCACTTGGTTTTCTCCCTCGGTACCTGACATCTGCCTTTGATGCAGAAAGGTTAGTCAGAAGGAGCCTTGGAGCTCACCCAGAGTCTGACTCCAGACTTGAAGCAGATGATGGCCAACCCTCCATCGAGTCAGACATAGCTCTGCTGAACCGAGCTGTGAAAGACTCCGGGATGGAGACTCTGCCGAGTCTCAGGGTTCCCTGGACCAGAGCTGCACTTCACCTGCCCAGCTGATGAGTTAAAATGACACTAGTGCTGTTGTTTGGTGTGAAACATTAATGGCAGCAAACACCCTGGGTTAGCGGAGTGTTCAGTTACAAATAAAGCTACCAATAAATACATCACAGCCTTTGACTGGGGAGAACTTCCAGGGACCAGCTTCTCTTTAATAGAGCTGTTCCTCCCTTGTCATGAAAACCACCACCTTCTGGGGCATCTCATCCCTCACTGAACATTCCACAGTGGCCATTGGCAAAGGTTTCTGGGATGCGAGATCTGCTGGCAGAAGGGCACTGGCTGTTGTCCATTTCCAGCACCTATTTCCAGTCTCAACCACAGGGTTGCCAGAGATCACAGGATTGTCCACAAATTCCTGCCGTGTTGCTGAACATTCTCAAAATTCTTCTTTGGTTATTTTGTTGTTGTCAGTCAGGGCCCTGCAGAGAAAAATGGCAAATTTTGTGATTTTGGGAATCCCATAAGTGCTCAGTAATCCAGCTGGGGCACAAGCGTTGCTTCTTTAAGGATCGTGAGCATTGACAGCACCTGAATTGAAGAAATTTATTTTTTCTTGATTACCTGAGATACATATGCGAACACACATGCCCCACAGCCTTGCATAGGCTCCTGACTCTTGAACTCTCACTGTTCCTTTCTGATCAGTAACTGGCAAATGAACATTTAAAGATAAAGCTGCAACTTTCCATCAATCAGCCCTGCCAGTCAGAGGCACCACCACTTTTGCAATTTCCAAGACTAAGGAACAGGAATGAACAGATTTGAACCTAAACTTCCCACAGGACAGCACAGAAAACCAAGTTTTGCATCCTGTGGTTGCTGAGCTTCAAAAAGAAAGTGCAGCTGCAGACGGCTGCAGGTGGAACACACTGAGCTATAAAGGACCTGACTTAGGAAATGGCCTCTACAAAACCAGGTAGAGTGACATTTTCTGCAAAGTCAGGAGCACCTTCCAGCAGCAAACCCCTTGCACACAGGCAGTACTTCAACAGCAAGTTAATTACCTTTCTGTCTTAGTTGCAGAGGTGGAAACTGATGGACAGTCAAAAACTACAGTACTGTATCTATCAGAAAGCAAAAAAAGTAGGGTTTGGGTTTTATTTAAGCCTCCAAAGTGCTGCTCAGGAAAATACAGCAGCTCCAACCTCTACTGTAACTGCAATGACAATTAAAGTTGACAAGGATCCTCTTGCCAGGAGCAATTTAGGACTGTTTAAAAAATCACCAAGCACTAATATTTTAGAACCTCTTAACAACTGTCAATTGCCTGTTTGCCAGAAAATTCTGGTTCTTTGAGGTGCCTGAATATTAATCTTTGAAAGCCCTATGACTTTTCAAGAGAGAAAAGACCTGCAGAAAAAATACTCCATAGGAACTGAGATACCCTTGAAGCACTCGCAATGACATCAGAAGGGAATGGCAAGTGATGATCTCAAAGAAGGGTTAATTAGGACTTGTTTCTTCGAGGAAATATGAAGATAATATAATTAATTGTTTCTCACTTGGATTTAAGATTGAAGGAGACTAGTTCAACCACATGCTGTTCTGGAAAAAAGGCATTCCCGTTTTTACAATAAACAGAGACTTGCAAAAGTGCAAATCTCCTGACATGAATGGCACTTGAAATTAATTGGTCTGCTTCTAAGTTTGTGCCCAGTGAACCAGTGATGCCTCTTCAAATCCCCACAGGAACATTTTGTCTCAAAGCTACCTACCCAGGTCTGAGAGGTGATGTGAACAGGGAGAGAGAAGCAAGAGAGAGAAACTGGTTAAAGGTTTGGAGGCAGTGGAGGTGTCTGGGTAGGAGTTTTCAGAAGGCTTTAGTTTGCCTTTACTGTACAGGCACTAGGGATTTTTTTTTTTTTTTTCAGCACCAAAGAAAGAAAGAAAATAATTTGCCTTTTTCTGTCAACTAGACATATTTTACTCTCCAAGAAACTGAATGATGGAGATGGGTGTAGTTTAGTCTGGTGGCTTTATCATCTGCAATTGGGAAGTAAAAGGGAAAGAGCAGAATTACAGCTCCCCAACAAACACAGCCACACTAGTAAAACAGCAGATTGTAAAAGCTACACCAGCAAGAACCTGCCGTTCAGGAGACCTGGTTTAAGGAACGCTGGCCCAGCCATGAGCGGCACGGCTGATGCAACATGGGCACTGCCGAACAGGGCCTTTCAGCTCCGGGGGATCCTTCGGAGGATGCAAAAAGAGAGGGTCCGCGGCCTCACACTCTGCACCAAGTGGTCCCTCCGCAGCCCGCCCATTTTTCGTACGAGACACCGCCTTGGCCAACGGGTTTCGCCCGCCCGCCCACTCATCCAGGCCCGGCTGCCAGGCGCCTGCAGCGCTAGGCCAGGGCCGCCCTCCCACTTCCGCCCCCAGCGGGGCCCGAGGCCACCCCACCGCTGCGGGCCTGCCCGGGGCAGCGCCACGAACTACTCCGGGGCGCTCCCCGGAGAAGGGAGGGAGGGGCGGGCAGGCGCGGGCTGGGCTCCTCTCCTCTTCCCCCGCTAACTCTGCTCTTTTTCGCCCGCGCAGCACCCCGGCCCGGCCTTCCCCTCACCGCTCCTTTCCTCTGCGGCCGCTGCCATGGTGCCTGACGTCACTCCCCCGAGACGCTTCCGGCCTCTCCATACCACACTGCGGGCGCGCTCTAAGTGACTGCGGGGGTGCAGAAGCGGCGCGGGGTACGCGGAGGGGAGACTGCTCCCGCCCTGCTGCCGCCGCTCCGTTCCCCCTCCCCTCCCTTCCTCCTCCCCTCTTATTCCTTCCCCCACCCCACCTCGGGTGGGAGCCTTCCGCGATTCGTCCCCGGCCGCCTCCGACATGGCGCCGCTTGGCTGAGGTGAGAGTACGGTCTCGCAGCGTCTGTTGAAGGAAGTTTGTTAAATATCCTCTTCTGTTTTAAGGGGCACCACTATATGTGATATTGTAGATAATAACATCGTCATTTGCTATCTTATATAACGCCTTACCATATATTATAACACATTGTTTAATTGAATAATGTCATATATTCTATTGAATTGTGTTCTATACAATTTAAATGTAGAAATTATTAAAATATGTATCTTACATGCTTATAAATGTATAAATACATACAATATGTAAACATTTATGTGTTAAAATATATTGCAAAGAAATATGAGGCCGAGATACTCCCTGTGTATCTTGGAATAAATAATTACCCCACATCAGACTAGTTTCATTACTAAGGGAATTTCGTTACACAGGGAATTTAAGTAAATCGTACATTTTTACAGGAATTCAAGCATCACAAAAGATGTAGATCTTGTAGAAAAGCATACAGTCCCTTAGTTGAAGCAGCTTTCTAGGACATTATGGTGGAAGTAGCAAGAGCACAAAGCAGTTTGTCCTGGTTTGGGTAAAAACAACCAGTTCTGTTTAGTGATTTTCCTTTTCATCTCAGTTCTAACTCCCTGCACTGTCTGCAGGCAGCAGCTCTTTGCACAGGCAGTGGCTGCTCCCAGCAGTGGTAACACCGCATGTTCAGAGTTACTACCAAGGGTTGGTGTGCAGACCAAGGCCACTGCTGGATCTTGTGCCCCATGTTGGGGGTGCAGAAAGTAAAAGGCAGCACCTGCAGGGAGGAGTGGACAGGATGGGTGACTCCAAACTGACCAGCGAGGGATTCCATCCCATAGACAGCATATTCGGTATAAAGTGAAGGGGTCAGGAGGGTCCTGCTGGGTGCTGCTCAGCTCAGCTCGGCTCAGCTCTTCCAGCTTCTTCTCTGGCCGGCATCCCAGGAGGACTCTGTCCATTCTGCCTTCAATCCTGACCTGTGTGTTCCTCAATCCAGTACCAAAATCCAGCTGCTGAACACAGCTCCCATCTGCCGCTGGGCCCAGTCTGGGACTTTCCCAGTGTCTGCTCCACAGCATCAGTGGTGACTGTGATGTTGCCATCTGTGGGGGTTGGGTTCAATACTGGTTTTGTATAGATTTGTATAGATTTCATTTTTAGTATTATTATTTTCATTCAAGCTGTTCCAGTTTCCTTTTCTAATCACTAAGTCTCTCTCCCTTATTCCCTTTCTCTTCCCCTCTGGGAAGGGAGGTTAACAAAGAGTGTCTGTTATAGGTCTAGCAGGCTGCCCTGACCCCAGAGCTTGACAGAATTTCATCAGTGAAGGGTGGGAACTGGTGTTTCTTGGTGACTGTCCTGGTTTGAGTAAAAACCAACCATCCTCTGCTACACCAAAACAATGAGCAAGTAGATCAGGCTGCTAAAGTGTTCCAGGCAGACCTAGACAGGGAACATAAAGGTGAAATATTTTTAGCTCGGTGGGCTCATGATACTTCAGGACATCAAGGAAGAAATGCAACATACAAATGGGCGTGTGACCAAGGGGTGGATTTAACTCTGGACGCTATTGCGCAGGTTATCCACGACTGTGAAACATGCACCACAATCAAACAAGCGAAACGGTTAAAACCTTTGTGGTATGGGGGACGGCCAAGTATAAGTATGGGGAGGCCTGGCAGACTGATTACATCACACTTCCTCAAACCCGCCAGGGTAAGCACTATGAGCTTACAATGGTGGAAGCAACCACCGGATGGCTGGAAACATCTCCTGTGCCTCACACCACTGCCCGGAACACCATCCTGGGCCTGGAAAAGCAGATCCTGTGGCGACACGGTACTCCTGAAAGAACTGAGTCTGACAACGGGACTCATTTCAAAAACAATCTT
>JANHGN010004342.1:26276-40665 GCA_024605025.1 Megaceryle maxima | reverse complement strand
ACCAAGTCCAGAAGGATCTTGCCGTGCATCGATGATAACCTCTGACGCAGGTGTTGGAAGTGCCAATGAGGAGGGGTGTGATGCTGGAAACACAGGAAGTTCCACCTCAACATGAGGAAAAACTTCTTCACTGTGAGAGTGACAGATCACTGGAACAGGCTGCCCAGAGAGATTGTGGTGTCTCCTTCTCTAGAGACTTTCAAGACCCATCTGAATCTCTTCCTGTGTGGTCTGCCCTGGGTGATCCTGTGTTGGCTGGGGGTTTGGACTCAATGATCACCAGAGGTCCCTTCCAACTCCTACCATTCTATGATTTCCAGCCACTCTTCCCCAAGCCTGCAGTGTTGTGGCCCAAGTGCAGGACCCAGCACTTGGCCTTGTTGAACCTCATACAGTTGACCTTGGTCTATTGATCCAGTCTGTCCTAGTCTCGCTGTACAGCCTCCCTACACTCATGCAGATCAACACTCCCACCCAACTTGGTTCTCCCAGTGTGGTTCTTCTGAACACACTGCTAATATTTTTTTCTATAACTGTTTTATAATTATTAAAAATAATCCATAATTAAATGCATATACCCAGTGTGCATGTACTAACTCTGATTTCTGCACCCTCATCTGTGAATCAGTGAAAAGCTTGTACAATACTTTGGCTGAGCACATAAATTTATCTCTCCCCCTGGGACAGTCCCAGAGATATGAGCTATTTCCACCACATGCAGATTACTTCTTTTTTGTTTCTACAGCAATGCCATTATATGGAATTTCCCTTCCACCACCAAGCTCCTGCCCTGATATCACAATGGACCTTTTTTTTTCTCTGTTGTGCTGATACAATCTATTTGTTGGGCCATGTCGTTAGCCAGATCACGGCACAATCACAACGGTGCTCACACAGCAGGGCAGGACCTTCTGGATCAGAGAAGCCAGGCTGAAAAAAGGTGGGGAGGCAGAGCGTTAGGACAGAGAACGCATACTCCATGCGATCATGCTCATGTTGAACTCCTCATATCATGTAAGAAGCCTGAGCTTTACAAATATGAAAAAGTAACAACCAAAAATGCTGTAACTAGTAGTTCTACATTTTAAAAATCAGGAAGTTATACCTTAAAAGAACCACTGTCAGGTAAGAAAAAACATTAATGGTTTCCCATCAGAAGGGAACTAGCAGCATTAAGTTTTGTGTTTTAATTGTGGACTGGCAGTAAAATGTTTCCTTCCATGAATTTGAATTTTCTGAATGCCCTTTTTTCTTGAGTCATGTAGAAGGGCAAAGATATTTCTCTTTTTTTCTGATCTTCTCCGAGATATTTTTTCCCCATGTAGCTGATACCATTGTATACTTCTAGCTCTCCTCTTACTCATATTCTGTCTTGCAACAAAGAAGAAATACCAACATCTTGACAATACATATGGGGTATCTTACATGGATTTTTTTTTTTATCTAGACCTCTTCTGAGCACTTACTGTTTTGTACCAAAACCTGAAGATTTGCAAAGGATTAAGAAGAATTACCAGTAATCAACCCACCATGCCAAGGAGACGAGCTAGGCGATTCTGTCTATCCCTGACTATACAAGAAGAGGAAAATAAACATGTAAAAGGTGAAAGGACATGAAGTGTTACCTATGCATTTTCATGTATCAATACTATCCTTGGTTATCATGGTTAAATTCTTTCTTCCTGTACTGCTGTTGGTTAACAGTATTTTCTCGCTGATCGCTACACGCTGCTTCACTGCACCAAGCGCTACACACACATCATCTTTATTTTCCTGAGGAAGTAAGTTGCATAAAACTGAGAAGGTATGAGCTTTACTTATTCTTGTGTAGGCTTCTGCAGTGAAATTTTACCTGTCATACCCAATGACTAGAAATGGAATAATTCACCCAGCTGAAGTCACAGGTTCAGGGATCTGCCATTTTTCACTGTAAATCCACTCTTTGCCATTCCATTGGTACTCTTGCTTTTCTAGTATTATTTCAGCAGCTGTATACAATGACTTAAGGCCATAAGAGGTACTCTTATCATTTCTCATTTTAGAAAGAACATAAAAAGCTAGGCACATTTTTGCACTAAATGCAGCTGTGCCAAGTCTTAGATTTTCACAGTGTAGGTCAGAAGTTGTATTTACGTACTGAAAATCCAAAATGTGAGCAGGATCTCTGGGTGGTGGTGGCGGCAGTGGTGGTGATGGGGTGTTACGAAAATGAAAGCACAAGCTTGACTGATCCTTTCCATAGATAGGAAATAACTCGGTGCAGGACTGAAATCAGCTTTGTAAGACTGAAACTGACAGTTTAAAAGATCCCAATACTTTAGCTATCACCACTGTCCTATGCAGATGACTGCACGACATCACTGACCTAGTCTGATGTTATGTGTTTTCCCCCTCTCCAATCTGTGGTTCAAAAAGCCCCAGTCAGTAATTTTATTCTTTGGGGGAAGGTGCTGCAGCAGCTGGGCAGGTCACTGTTATAGAAGGCACAGGCACAATGCTGTTCAAGGCACATTAAACCTATGCTTCTGCAGTGACATCCTGTTAAAATAGACTTGATAGTTCCACAAAAACTTAAAATAATACTATTTCTATGCCCACAGGTCAACAGACTTATCATCCATATGGAATGACATATTAATGAAAGAAACCCATCATTAAATTGATTGATTGCAGTCAAAAAAAAGAAAAAAAAGAATTAGACTACAGCATGCAGCAAACATTTGTACCACAATTTGCACACTGCTTTTCTTTTGTTTCTCATTAGTAATGTCTTCCAGTTGCCTGCTACAGATTACTACACAGACATAACGAGGTTGCATTCAAAAATATCTGTTCCAATAATTCTGCAGTTCGTACCGCAAATAAATACATTAACAAACATTACTCAAGCAAGCAGCAATTTCTCTTTGAAGGTCAGAAAAATGAAAAATTTGTTTAATATGAAAAAGAACATATACGATGTTCTTCTTCAACAGGACAAAAATCAGCAGAAGCAAACTAAAGCACAAAGCTCTGACATGGAGGAGCAGCTGTGTGGTCAGAACCAGTTCCACCTACCCCGGGTAGACCATGCATCAAGGCTTTCAGCAACAAGGGACAAAGGAAAAAAACTGTTTAGTAGTGGTAAGAGCATAGCTGGTATTTACCAGGCTGAACAAAATTTAGTGGACTTTCATCTACACCTTGCACTGCCAGTCCCATGAGGCAGAGGTTCAATTATCTCATTTGGATCATGGCTGCTTATCACCCTGATAGGTAACATACTGTTCCTGCAAAACCAGCAAAAACTTGATGCACAGTGTATCACAAGTGAATGTAAACTATGGGTCAGCATTCATTTTCTTAACACAGTCATTAACTTTGATTGCACATCACTGCAGACTCCTGCCATTTTACTACTAGCAACACTGCAGGCAGTATCTATCTGTGCCTGGAGATCCTAGGCAGTGAAGATCTGACAGCCCCTCAGAACAGCTATAATCCACAAGATCTAATTTACTTCAATGCTTTTAATATAAGTTTATTGATAACAGTCTGAAATACTCAATAGATGGACACTGGGCAGGCCACTGTTTTATCTAAAGTATTTAACTCTGGAGATAAAATACAGCAATTTGACAAACAGATAATATTGTCAGCTCCTACAAATTAATTATGGATGATATTTGGCATTTGTCTTAAAAGCTCCACTTCCTGAGAACAACCAGTTATATGAAAATCTTTGTTTACTTAGTAATTTTTTGCCTCTGTAGTCAAGAGAAATAAGCTTGAGAATAAGAAAATACGACCACCAGAATGGCTCAGACAATGGAAGCAAAATAAGACCCATACATCATCCCCCCCACGCCGTGTTTCATAAAAGGATCTGCCTTTTAAAACAAATTTGGGGTTGGGAACTTACCATTATGATTTCCCTGTCTGTATATGACTATACTAGCCAGCAAATTTGAGCAGTTCTGTTGCATCTTGCCCTCCTCTGTCCATTTCCATGGAAAGGATGCAGATACCCATCTAACAACTCCTGGAGACAGGAGTCTCCCTGTCAGGTTTCCCTGAACACCCAGGACAGAACAGCAGTGCTCAAGCACAAGAAAGAGCTATAGTTTTGGAACTATTTTCTTTACCTAATTTACCAGATAGCTGAGGGTTAAAACTCTGTGTCACATTACTGGTATGTAATTACTAGGCTGGAAGAGTGAATGGGCTTGTGGAAATGAGAGTGAGTGGGATGAGAAAAAAGAAATCCCTAACCTTTAGCATTCATTATTTCTGAAAGCCCACTTGGAGACGCCCATTCAGTGTAAAGTTACAAGACTTTCACTCTGCAGTGCATGAAAGTATAAATATATATCAATGAGAAGAGAAAATGTCAAAAGCCTCTATTTTTTTTTTTTTAATTTAAGCCACTTCCTTTAACTGTTGAGACTTAGGGCCATCATATGTAAGAGGTTTTAAACAGTACAGTACAATGTTTTACAGGGATATCAGGTAAATGGCTTCAGATGCTGATACAGTTATTAACATTAGACAAGCACAGAATAACTACTCTCAATAAGAAGCAGGGCAAATCAACATCATTAAGTCTGGTTCTACTCCATGACTACCTGCTTGCAACTCTCTTACTACTGCTTATTTACTCAAATGTGTGGCAATTAAGGGCTGTGCTGGAAGAAAATTCCTATCAATCCTATTGGACAATCAGAGAAGTGAGCAGGTAAAGGGATGAATACTGGACAGTGATGAGGACAGACGTATGCATCACTAATATTTCCTGATTTATGTCAAAGGTAAGTTGGTATCTGCAGTATGAGAGAAGAACAGGTCCAGCTTTAGCAGTCACTGTAGGAAAGATTGTGTAAGGATTGGACAATGCAGCAGCTGGAAATGGTAGAGATTATTTGGAAAAATAGAAGTATCAGTTAATAATTCATAAAATTGTTTGGAAAATAGAGTATGTTATGCTTACATAATTTTGATAATCTTTTTAGCTTCTGAATCACCTGACTCATTACAACTTTGACACACTTTTTCAGCTAGAACTGTGAAAAGTTAAATATTAAAGAACTAACTGCTAAATAATAAATCAGGAAGAAACAGCACCACAAGCTAGAATCTCTTTGTGGAAAGGGAAAAACAGTGGACTCATAAAGTAGTATGTAAATGATTTGAAACAGTGAATTTCTCAGGAAGAGGAAGGCTTCCTAACAACAAAACAGGGCAGTAAGGTTAAGCATTCAAAGTGATTTAAAATGTCATGTTTTGGGATCATATTTAGGAAACAATATTTATAGAATAAAGAATATGAATATTTATTTGATAGAGGTGCATATAAAAAGGAGAATACTAACACAAATGATGCTTTATAAGGTTATTTCTTCATCTAATTTTTTCAATGACTAATTTCTAAGAAATTGAGGTAGTCATCTTTTGTGAAGGCTGGGCTGTGAAGATTTCTATTATGTAAGAGTTAGCAGCATGGCTACTAATAAGTAAATACATATATAAAGTTTTAAATTTTAAGTTAATTCTCTGTTGTTCAAAGTCATGAGATCTAAAAAGTTGTAAAATCACGTGAGCAACAGAAGATACCAGGTTAAGAAAGAAATAAGGGAAAGTGTTTAGAGCTTCCCCAAGCAATATATAAAGTTCTCTTGCTTTACACATGGAGATATGGATGACCTTATACACAGGATTGGCTTCTGCAGCAGTAAGCTGCTGACCTGCTACGTTAGCACGATGTGCATATGAGGTGATCCAGCAGATACAAGGCTCATTTCCAGGAGATCCTGCAGCTCAGGACCAACTCTGCAGTTTATTTCAGCTTCGGTCACATTACTGTGACTTTTCTCCTACAGGCAGTCCCAAAAAAACCCATATTTCCTACAGCTCATTCTATATGACAGAGGAAGAACTCCTATAGATTAGCATGGACTGTGCTAGAAAATAGCCAGTGGTTGTGGGGTTTTTTTCTTGAAAATTTGAAGAACAGCAGCAGCAAAGGTAACCATAGCTTGCTTATTATGTTCTTGCTACTGTTATTCTTCCTACATCACTCCTGTTCCTCACGATACCAAGCAACAAAATAATTTCCAAGTCCCAGCATGTATGATAATAACTTAATTATGTTTTGCACAGACAGATCAGATCTGATTATAATCATTAATAGACACATTTCCAAGGCTTTTAGGCATTTTACATTTTGTACTATTCCAGATCATGTTTTGGTTGCATTGGTGGTAGAGATGATGCCAAATTACTGTTCCCTGCTCCTGCTGTCTTTGTTGCCGTGTTGTACTTCAGCCACAGCAGAAGCCCATCACACATCATCCATGGGAGACTGCAATGGATTGCTGCAGTGGCACACACAAACTCTCAAACCTTTCTGAGGTGCAATTAATTTTCAATTTTATTGAAAATCATATTCATCCCATCTCTTACACTTGAATAATGAAAAAAAAAATCTTATTAGAAATTTGCATTCTATGACAAATAAGAATATATTTTAAAAGATAGTGAAAAATCCACAAGAAACTTTCACTTATTATATCAACTGCAGGTAACCTGCAAGACCAGGATACTTCAGACTGAGTTGGTCACAGTCAGAGATCAAGCATTACACAGTAAGATGCCAGTCTCCCACGTTCAATTTCAGGGGCTTACTGTTCAGCCCAGTAGTAGCCTTGATTGTCACCATACACACCCAGGTAGAACAAAGACCCTATCAAGAAAGTAACATAGTTAAAAATTAAAAAGAAACTAAAATCTGTGTGATGCCTGTCTTGCACAATTGTATGCATTTTTTTATTCCAGACTATTTATTAAAAGAATATATGCTACTCAGTTGAAAAAGTCTAAAATGACAAGTTAGTTGGAAAGTGCAAATGGGGACTATTCTCCATTTCTCAGGACAAGCAGCAGAGACCATCATAAAAAATTAAGAGAGCAATTTTAACACCAACAAACCCATATCCGTTATCATATTGTATATAATCATGGGACTCACTGCTACAAAATGGTTTGAAAACAAAAGGCAAAAGTAAGTCAGGAAGGTAATTAAATTTATCAAAGAAAAGTTTATCAATGGCAATTAAACTTATTAGTCAGAATGCAACTTCTTCATCCAGAAGTTCCTAAATCAACATCAAAATCTGAGAGACTGTCACAGCTGGAATCATCCCTCCAAATTTGTCTTGTTCTTGCACTGCTAATCCACTTCTGACCACTCTTGCATAGACAGGTTAGATACTTTGGTTTGAAACAATACAAATGCTCTTATATTTTTAACAGCAAAGAGAAAAAAAATTTTCTTCAAATTTCTAGAAATTGACTCCACTTATGGCATGGTCCTGGTGGCAGCCTAGAGAAAACCGACAGGTATTTGAATAAGATCTACTTTTTAAATTAGCAGACATAAACACTTATGTTTAATCTGCTTTGATATAATTTAGCTTCACACTACAGATAAATTTGACTTAGTCTGGAGAATATTTTATTCTCTTTATTTTTTCCTGCATCCTTCCCCTTCCCTTGTTTGGAGGAACTGCACAAACATACCCATATATAAAATAAATAAAAGATAGAATAGAGATAGCCTCCTGCCTGTCACCTCCACATCTGATGTACAAAATCAATACTGGAAAAAGGTGATGTTTTCATAATAAGCAGTTGATGCAAAAGGTTGCCTGTAGTAGGCAAAAGTATCTTGAGTAAGAATTAAGAGTTCTTACAACTTTGCAAAAATTCAGTTTGAAACAGGAATTCTTGTGAAGTAGTGTTAAGCAAACATACTGCCAGTGTGATCGTGTTTCCAGCACAGAATTTTAATCCTGATGAAACTGGCCTCCTAGATACAAATAGGAGTTCCTATTTCCATGTTCCAGACAACAAGAAACAATCAGTTAATTAAGAGATTTAGATTAAAAGCTGTGGACAATTGTACTTGCTTTCTATGACTCTAAGATTAAAAATAAATAACATTTGTTTTAAACTTCACTGAAGGTTATACTATTTTTACAAGCTGAATTTAAAGGTATTTAGTTACCTATATATAAATGTCTCTTACACTTTGCCCTACAAGTAGAATGCAGCCAAAATGAAAAAACAAATGGAGATTAATAGATTGTCTGATCATCAGTCAGCATGTCAATATACTGAAATCCCTGGGAATAACCTACTGTTCAAAAAATTTGGGCTTTCATACCTTGATAAATAAAACCAAATGCAGTTTAGGCTTTTGTTTCATTGTGCCTTTTATCATTTAGTTAACACAGCTTCCAAATGTCTTCTTTTCTACTTCTACTAAAACCAGTGTATCAGATATAAAAGCCAAATGTGAACCAAAAACTGACTGCTTTTCAAAATATATAAATATACCCAGATGTACATGAATGAATGAATGCAATCATTGTTCTGAGGATTTTATCTACATTACCTTGGAGATGATACTAAAAAGCAGCAATTCTCAGGATCAAATGAAATATTTATTCTTACAGAGAATTGGCTTATAGTAACCTAACCATCACATTTTCTGGCCTGCTTCCCCTATCTTAATAGCACTATAGTCTTTCACTATTACAGAGACTTTTCATACAAGAATCACTTCTAAAGAAGTAGTTCAGTTTCCTAAAGACCTGGTTTCCGATTCAGAGGTGCAGCACACTTCTTATTGCCACACTGATAACAAATTCATGATTAGGTGAATCAGTTGGGCTGTCCAAAGAAAACTTATCTTGTGGTTTCTAAGGGAAAAGTGAAAACAGCAAGCTTGAAATTCATCCAGTTCAGAAAATACCTTCATTTGACTTCATCATCCAGATTTTAGCAGGACTCCTCTACAACACACAACAAACAAGTGTTGCTACAGTTACCAAGTTATTTGGGACCTGACTCATCAAGGCATCTCCATTCTGCTCTGCTGAATTTCAAGCCTACATTCCTAGTGATTAGAATTCTTTTTACAAAAGACACGTTGCAATTGCCCTCATAAAAAAGGAGTGTTCCTGTACTAACAAGTTTTGATTTGCTGTTATTACCAAATAAAAAGGTAGAAATTATAAATACCAGATGGAAACTGACAGAGATAATTAATTTGATCACAAAGTTTTTATTCAGTTGTCAGCCAGAAATAGAGGTTGCAAAGAGTAAGAAGAGGTAACACCAGGAATTACCTGACTTTGGAGAAAACAACAGGAAGAAGTTGTCAAAATGCCTGACAGTCAGACTTTTTAACCTGTTCATTTTCTGCTGTTCTATTATTCTCACCAGGAAATTCAAAATCAGACTGGAAACCTCTGAAAGGGCAAAATAATTGTTCAGAGTTGACTATTGAGGCATTCAGCCAGGGAATCCTGCAGCTTCTCCTCCCATTTCACAATGTTGGGAAGTGAAAAGTTTTGAGAAAGTTTCCCTGTACTCACAGGCAGCCAGTCTGACTTTGTATTTCCTTTCTTAAGAAGTCCTATCTACCTCTTACACTCCCCAGCCAGGGCTGCAGAAGCAGCAAAGGATGTTGGAGCATACCCCTATGGAGAGAGCCAAACATGGTGGCTCAAGGCATGTAGTCAACGTGTATGCTTCCTTGGAAGAAGCATACATGCCAACCACTTGCAGGTCTACTTTTAGAACCTCTGACACACTGATGTCCAGTACACCTTCACTTACTGTGTGCTGGTATACAGAGCTGAATATATGAACTGCCCTTTTATTTCTCTTTTAGCCACAAATGGAAACTGCCAGGCTTCAGAAAAACTGCAAGGAGAAAAGGAAGACTTGCAGGCCAGGGCTTTCCCCTAGACTTCACAGGCAAACAAGTCCTGTTTCCTTCACCTCTCCTGAGAAGCTTAGCAGCTTTGCTTTTCCAGATCTGGTGACCAGAAGTTTTGAGCTTGACCTGTTCTGTTTTAGGATAGCCCTAATATAAGAGGGGAAGGGAGAGATTTCAGCATATCAGTATCAATCTCTTGTATGTGGCTTTGGAGAAGAACTTGACTCAGTCTACCTGCTATTCTAGGAACCCCAGAAATAATAGGTGGATAACTAGGTGAAGTTGCAAGGGTATGCCTTAGTGCTTGAGTGTCTTTTTCTTCTAAGGTCATGTTACGCAGAAGCTGAAGGTAACTTTTAGTGAAAACACACAAAAAAAATAATCTTCACAATCTGTGCAATACTTAAAGGAAAAGAAAGTACAGGTCTAAAGAATTAAACAGATGTTGCAAAGACAGAAATCTCTCCAATCTTGAGCAATCGGACAAATGTTTTGTTATCGTGGAAATGCAAACTTGGACTACCATTAGAGGACAGAAAAACAGAAAAAGATGGAAAAGGCTGGGAGCAAATGAACACACACATGTCTGACTGCTTTGTTGAGTGGTAAGACAAGAGTTGGTGGGAGGAAGAATTGATGAACTGTCACAGTATGACAAATAAGACCTCTGTTGGATGTATTGATTCTGAACAGAGAATGACTCATGGATCTACTTAATTCTTGCTTCATTTACAGACAGTGAAGTACTTGAACAAATGACAGATGCTGCCAAATGAGTCAAAGAAGAAAAAAATTTCTTTTCCATGCATGACTTTTTTGGGTCAAATTTATTAATAACTGCTTGTTTTGCAGGACAGCTCATTTTATATCAAGTATTACTGTCTTACTAATGGTGCAGTTGATCTCTCGTAGGCTTGTTGCACAGTTAAGACAAACCTGAAGACTGGGAAAAATTACCACACGAAAACCTGAGCATATCAGTACATGTATTTGTCAACTATGTATGTATGCACAGGTGTTAATTTATTTGTGTATTTCGTGGCCTCAAGATAATTTTTAGTAAGCAGGATTTGAGAATAGAAAGTTTTACTTACCCTTTTCCATCATAGGGGATTTATAGACACAAGAACAGGGATTTCAAAGGAACACAATTATGCTTCAAAATATGCTTTGGGTTGCTAACTCTAGAGAATGATGAGTAAAGTTGGGCTTTTTTCAAAAATTTGACAGACCATTCACCATTTGCCTGTAAACATCCTGTTTTTCTCCCCTATCCCAATGAAACTTTTTTCTCACTCCCAGCTCTCCCTTCAGGGCTGCAATCTCTCTCAACCCATTCTTTTCTATACTGCTAAAGTAGACAGGGAGTCCAGAAATAACTACTACAGAACCACTAGAATAACTAAAACTATCACATTAGTTTTAAACTTTGAATCCCCTTGATAAAGTTTATTTTTAAAATATTTTTAAATATTTAACATAATTTTAAATATGGAAAACCAAAATGCAATAATCTGTTCACACACAAATACTATGCTACTTGTGACCACACAACTCATTCAAAGAACCCTTCTCCAATTCAGAGAGCAGCCTCGACTCAACAAGTCTGCTTCTTTTCCCCGCCGTGAAAAGATAAAAAAATAGCCCCAAGGCTGGTCCTGTTGCCTCTGGCTGTCACAAAGCACCCCCAAGTACAGCAGTCTCAGCCTGGCTTTTTGTGGCAGCCTGTGAGGTGCAGGAGGGCAGGTCCGGTGGCTTTGCTGGTTGGATGACTGCTGCTGCAGGCTGGAGGTGTGGTAGGGGTGGTATGCCAACTGCTGCCACCAGACTGGGATGGGAGGGGAACAGCAAGGATCTGGCTTTGTCAGCTGTTGTACAGACCTACTGCAATTTACATGGGAATTATATGAACTTATGTAGTCCATTTATAGAAATGCTGCTTAAGTTTGGGAGCAACCCCTTTGAACTATCTGCCAAGAAAAAATACCAAACTATTCCTTTGTGCATTGTGAGCCATGGGACTTCAATCTGGAACTATTTTACCAGTGTTTTAGATGTCTGAGTTTAATACCAAGATTAGAGAGGGTAAAGTTAGGGTAGAGATGAACCCAACTGCTGAACTGTTTGAAGAAGGGAATTGTGAGTTAGCTTTGATCCAACACACATTTGAAATATGTATTCAGTTACGTCTGACCTCAGCTGGATCCAGCTAAAAAAGGAGCTGTCTGCATACCTCATTTACCATATATCAATTTCAATGCAAATTAAAAATAGCAAAGTATTCCTGAAATTGCACTTGCTGACCATGCCTCCTCATCCCCCACCCTGGGCCTTCACAGGCTAGGGGTAGCTGGAGCACAGCTTATCGTAGCCCCTTCAATCCTCTCCCACCATCAAAGCAAGACACTCCAGAGCCTAGATATCCTGCTTGCACTTGGATTGGCCCTCACTTCCAAGGAATACTTCTACAGAAAACTATGATAAACAGGAAAAAAATCATTTAAACAGAAACTGTTACATAAGTCTTAATAAGAGAACCGGACAACCAATGTGTGGAAATTCCCTCTCTTGACCTTTACAAGGTGAAATGTGGAGGCACTACAGGGAGTTACGTCAGCAGAGAACAGGGAGTACCAAATGTCATTGTGCTGGTTAAGAATTTATGTAATTATATACATCTGGAGGAAAGGATTAACACAACCTCATGATACAACCTGAATCAACTTTGCTTAGTTAAACTGCAAGGATATCTCAAGTTTATAAACTACCATGTTTGCAATAGAAACAGCGACTGACTCATCAAGGCAAATGCGCATCAGATACAATCAGTAGTAGAATGCAAAAAACACCCCAAACCTGGAAAAAGACGACTGACTGATTTTAGACTTTATGAGAGTTTGTTTCTATTGCCTGGATTATAAATATATTATATAATTATTATATAAAATACTTTCCATTCTATAATATCTTTTAATTAGAAGTCCAACTTTAATGTCTAATTTAAATTGACGCACTAAGGGAGAAAAGGGTTGAAAAGAGATGCTGGCTAATGTCCAGTCTTGCAGTTTTACAGTCACTGTGTGTGCAGCACCTTCAAAACATCTCACCATTCCCTAGCCCTCAAAATTCTTTGTTCCCACCCCTGTGCTACCTCCTCTTTAGCGATTTGTACCAGGAAACAGACCTTGTATAAGACCAACTTGGAAAAAAGGAGATTGTAATTACAAAACAACAGTGTCATATACTAAAGAAATTTCCACAGAATATTCCTGTAAATCTGCCAAGTCAATAATTTTCATGATGATCTGCTAAGTAAGTGCTGGCTGTGAGGACTGAAGTTGCCTGTGGCTACTAGTTTCCCAGAACATCAGAACACTTTGGGACTTAAATAAGTAAAAAATATTCCTTCAGCTTCTGCTTTTTTCTTTCTCTTCTCATCCTTCAAGATACTCATGCCTTGTCCACACATCCCAGCCCCTTCCCAAGGAATGCCTAAATGGAATTACAACTATTAGGATGTTTGAAAAAAAGACTCCACACTCTCAAAACCAGGATTCAGATCACAGGAGTAGTAAAAGACTAGCTGACAGAAGCTCCAGTGATTAACATTTCTTGTGCATGACAAAATGTAATAATAATAAACAGCAACATAGCTCACAGAACAAGTAAATTAAGAACAGTAGACAAGTAAACACAGAACAGTAAAAAAGTTAAGAGAATCTTCTTTTGAAGGTAAGATGGGGTGAGCCCAAGTTACTGTTCTGTTGTGCAGGAAGGAAAATCAGGTATTCCTAAAAATCCTCCTAATCTGCAAATACCTAGGATTCAAGAGAGATTTCACTTTTATGTATGTGTAACAACCTCAATGGAAAGTTGATGCCTCCATACAGTCCTTCTGGAGCTCCCTAGCATCATGGATCCCAAAGTCCTTCCAATACAGCAGCAGCTAAGGAGGAACTCAAAGGCAATTTATGCTGCTCAGAATGCTAATACCTCCCAGTAAGATTTCTGACCAGAAATCAGCAATAATCACCTGTCAAAACCAGGCTGGCTCTTTGCTCCTTTGCCTCCAGCTCTTACGGATCATTCAGGATCCTATTCGGAGTTCCCACATTGGGACAAGCATGCACTGAGGAAGGACATTGGTTCATCTTCCCCCTCTTCAGCGGCATAGATTTGTCTTTAAAGATCTTAAAACACTGTGCCACTGAATGCTGCCTGAGATTTTTCTCAGATAATCAGCACCTCTCCCTGATCCTATCCAGACAACTTGCAAACTTCCTTTTCTGTTTTCTTAGTAAGGAAAGTACCCTCTTTGTGAACCACTATCTCATGAAACTTCGTCACTGCTGTCAAACAACTTTAAACATAGAAATGTCTGGGTTGGAAGGGACCTCTAGAGCTCATCTAGTCCAACCCCCCTGCTGAGAGAAGGGACATCCTCAACTAGAACAGGTTGCTCAGAGCTCTGTCAAGCCCCACCTTGAATGTCTCCAGGGATGGTGCCTCAACCACCACCCTGGGCAACCTGTTCCCATGCTCCACCACCCTCCTGGTAAAGAACTTCCTCCTTATTTCTAATCTAAATCCACTCCTTTCTAATTTAAAACCATTACCCCTCGTCCT
>JANHGN010004342.1:12223-25359 GCA_024605025.1 Megaceryle maxima | reverse complement strand
GGTAATGGGCTGAAGTTCCTTAGTAGCCCCCCTTCCCTCCAACCTTGATGTGTCGTCCTTCCTCTTGTGAAATGAAGCCCTGATGGTATCATTATCCCCATCCTCCTCATCTGCTTGATCGTTCCCATGTTCTACTGTGGGTCCAAGCTCACTGATATCTCTTGCATCTTCCCCTTCACATGGCTCATTGTCTCCCACTTCCCCTGAAACAGCAGTGGAGCTGGTACCCTACCTTTCAGCAAGTTTATCTAACCTTCCTAGCTCAACTGCTTTTATCTACATATATGAAAGCATATCTTGCTTTTTATATATAGTTTTAAAGCAGTTCTTCAAACAAAAACATATTTATTGTAACTACTAGAATTATATTACTTCATTTATTATCAAACTCATTTATAACTTACTTCTAATCTCAAGAGCGTGAAAATTGAAATTCTGGCTTTGGAATCCAAGTGTGCACCTACTTTGTTACTCCTAACGTAAAGTAAATATTAGACTGGCCCCTATCAAAACCAAAACCCTTATGACATTTCTTAGTGAAATGCTAAAATGGAGTACCAAGAATTCTCAAATATAGGTATTGGTAAAAAAGCAGGATTATTCTACAAATTTCCAAGTGGAAAGAACTGAAGTCAGTTAGAGCTTCCTTTGTAAGAACAGGACTCAAATGCTTAAGGCAACAGGAAGTGAAATAAAGTTTAAACTTGTACAGGATGTGGTTTAAACTAAGGTTAAAATAAGGGGTTATTTTAAGAACTCTTACCAGCATAACTGTATTAGACTAAATTTTCTATATGGTAGATTTACTCTGTTCCCCAAAATCCCTATTACTATGAAAAGATACACATTTATACAATGTATGTCCTAATAATCTGATTATCAATATCTTAGATGTAACTATAAGTGTTGCATACATGAGGAAATTTAAGTATGGGGTTTTTTTATGGCTAATACGATCAAATATGTAAGAAGAAACATCTTCCCACTCATCTTTTTTAATCTGTGAAGTCTAGATAACTCTTCAACCTTCACTGTAATGCGCTACAAAAATGCTTGATCGGTTTCTCACAAGGATAAGTAATATTGAGCCACTCATTGTTTTACAGTCAGCATACACAAAACTCTTAATGAATATTTAACCAGCACTTACATTTTCACACTGCATCTTTCTGGGTTTTATATGGGAAACATTGAGTCCATCAATAACAATATCAAATGGAAGTCTATTTTCCACAAATGTTTGAAAGGCTTCAAATTCCTGAAATAAATAAATAAACACACACAAGGGAATAATATGTTGAGTTTAACAGAAAGAGATTTCATTCATTTTTTATTAAAAAAAAAACCCAAACAAGCAAAGTCTGAATCTCTCACTTTTCCTTTTCTGGCTACACTCATGTCTTGCATATTTGCTAAAACCCCACCACCCCTGCCTCAAAAAAATCTTTTAAATCCCTAAGTGTTACAGTGGATAGTTCCAATATAACTTTAAATTACATTACAACTGACAAGCAAAACTTCACTGTCATCCAGATTTTCAAACTGACAATCTTTTATACAGATACAAGCTATAGTCATGGTCATGCAACAGCTGCAAAACAAAACAACTTTTTGAATGAGTAGACTGTGATGCTATTACAAACTCTTAACATTTCCAAGTGTAAAATAAGTATCATACTTAAGTTTCTCTGTATGAATTCTGAAATCTCTGAATGCCAGTCAATATTTAAATAAACATTCATTTAGAAAGAGAGTACTCCATCTGTGAGAAATACACAGCTTTACGGCTAGCAAAACAATGAACTTTCCTACTAGGTCAGAAACATAATGCAGTGATTGAGCAAACCAACAGCATCCATCCAGTTCTTCCAACAAAAGAAAACCACAATTCCTTTAGGCTTGAGACCCCATAGGAGAAGAACAGAATACAAAGCCTTAATAAAATCTTCAGGAACATCTCCCTTCATTTTTGAGGAAAGATTTAGTGTTTTTAGCAGACACTTGCATAAGATTTTTACTTCCTGCTTCTGACTGTTTTTAAAAGGCACAGGAACATTAAACCAACCTGGTGGGCAGTGACCTTGTTTCATAAATGACCCTTCTAGTAACAAGTAAGACTTATTTATCAGTAACAGAGGTTTCACAGTCCAAGGCTATAAATGAAATTTCATAGGAAGTAAAACTAATTGCAAATGTCATCCCTTCTGCTCAAATTTCAAGACATACTTTTCTGATCTTGCCATCTCCCACGTTGCCATACATATAAGTAACATATAAGTCTAAAGACAAAGCATTCCTCACCACTCAAACAAAAACTTAAACAGTGTATACAATTCCTCCTCAGAGAAAGGAATGAAAGAGTCTTTGTTCAGTAACACATGACCACCAACTTCAAATGTAGTCAGAATGCTTATGACAAAGTATTATAGGAAAAGGGTTACTTATATTAAGAGTACAAACCAACCAAGTGAGATAAGGATGTCTAACTCAGATGTTAAAATTCCAGGCATAATTTCCAAGTGAACAGAAGTGTACTGGTCAAAAGCATGTGGAGAAGAACAAAGACAACACAGGGATCAGTCTAGCATGACCAGAATCAATTGTCTTTTATGTGATCTTTCATATCTTCATGGCTTAAATAAAGGTTATTATTGAGAAAGTATAAAAAGCTGGTCAAGAAAACCACCATCTCCAACAAAATAAAATTGTTGGTTCTAGTGAAGCATTTCGCCCTACACCCCTGCCCCAATCTTGATGTGTTTTATGTATATGAATAAATATTCTCATTGTTATCTGACAGGGACACCGCACAGAAAGGAAGTCACTAGCAAAGGTGAGGGCAGGGAGTGGGAGGAGAAACAAATGCAAAACGAAACAAGAAGAATTCCTGACTTCTGGGCTTATACCATCCAGTGAACTTTCCTATGGTTAAAATCAGATGAATCATCACTGTAATACTGGATGGCTGTCTGAAATGTTGGAAAGATAAAAAGAAGGAAAACACATGCAGACCAAATGAAGGTAAAATAGGAAAGCTTTGGGACAAAGATGAGTGAAAATGGAAAAGACAAAAGAGAATGGAAGAAGATGAAAACCACATGGGAAACAATCCAGTAAAGCATTATTTTCCTAACGCAAATAAATGCCAATATTATTGGAAGTAACGTGGTTACAGTCAAGTAGACTTTTGTAATAGTGTACATGTAATCTTGTCTTTTAAGGGCTCATTTCAATACAAAAAAGACTCTGTGGAGAATTTTTCAAGTGGTATTTCGTTTCAAGTGACAGCAGTTACAGAGCAGTTCCTGAAGGGGTGGTTTTTCCCCGATGGGCAGAGTCCTGTGCCGAGGGAACACTACAGCCCAAGTTCGGGGAGCAGCAGAGGAATTTGGTGGGTCAGCACTCCTTTCTGCCCACACTTTGCTTGGCTCCCTCTCCACTCCATGGAGGGCAGATGGAGTAGGAGCTGCCAGGAAGGTCTTGCTGATGGCACCAGGATAGACTCAGTAGCTTTCAGAAGCTAATTCCTGTCTCTCTGGGGTTAAATTTTGGAGCTGGGGAGATGCTGCAGACTTTTCAGTATTGTTCCCTTGGCCACCCTGCCTTTCCCTGTCATCTCTGCCTGTCCATGTCTCCTACTCCATTCTCAATACATACATGACAGTGTTACAGTACATGCCCTGACAGCCTCACAGATCTGCTCAATTGTTTTGCCTCACTACCAATAAACTGGAGAATACACATTCAGAAGAACTACTGGCACAGGAGACTCATCCACACAGGAAGATGAGGAGTTAATAGCAGTATAAATGCAGAAGATAAATCGCCAAGTTTAATTTATGTCCCCAAATACAGAAAACTCCAGTGAATAGCCTTAGACAGGCTAAAAATCACCAAGGATCAGTTAATTTTCTCTTTGCCATCCATACTTCCCCAGCAATGCACAAGACTGCTCCTTTCCTTTTCCAGAATAGAAAAATACATAAAGAATAACAGATGAGATTCAGGTCTGCTCCCCTGAGAGACAGTTTTTGAGTTGCCATATTTCCCATCCTCTCTGGACACAGGGAAGGAAAAGGGTGAAGCCTGGGAATAAACAGCAAGCTACATCATCCAGATGCAGTACAAAGGGTTATTCAAATGCACACAGACTTACACTATAGGGGTGCACTGGATCTGGCTGAGATGGAGTTCACTTTCCTCATAGCAGACCTCATTCTGCTTTGTACTGGTAGCTGGAAAGGTGCTGGTAACACACCAGTGTTTTGGCTACTGCTGCACAGGGCTTGCACAGCATCAAGGCTGTCTCTCCAGCCTCTCCCCCTCATCAGTAGGCTGGGGGTGGGCAAGGTCTTGGGAGGGATATAGCTAGGACAGCTGACCTAAACTGACCAAAGGGATATTCCATATCATATGACATCTGCTCAGCAGTAAAAGCTAAGAGAAAGGAGGAGGCCGGAGGGCATTTGTTATTACATTTATCTTCCTGAACAACCACTACATGTACTGAAGCCCTGCTTCCCTGTAAGTGGCTGGACATTGCCTGCTGATGGGAAGCAGATAATAAATCTTCTGTTTTCTTTTGCTTCTACACATGGCCTTTGCTTCTGCATTATTAAACTGCCTTTATCTTGACCCACAAGCTTTTTCATCTTATTTTCTCCTCCATCCTGACCTGTCCTGCTGAGAAAGGGAGTGCATCCAGCCAAGGTCAACCCAACCACAAAGAGAGAAAGTTTACAAGTTGAAGGATGATGATCTTTCAAAGATTGGGATTTGTCTGGATTTTATGTAGATCCTCCTTAAAAGCCGCAGTAATAAAGAGATGATTCACTCACAATTCTCTGAAGATATTTCCCTCACTAGCCAACTGTAAGAAAAAATGTAACATCTTCTTAATAAGCAGTAAATGAAGAAGAGCACAGCTGCAGGTAGGGAACAGCTGATCAAGAGAAGCCAGACAGCTAATCATCAATGCAGTATAAGGACAACCTCAAAATTAGTTTAGGCAAAAACAAGCAAGCTATTCAGAGAGGGTTCCCCTTCCAAATGGAGAAGGCAACGTGTGATCTACATACACCCCTGTCTATGCTGCAGGAACACTGACATGGAAACACCCAGCTGAGCACGAGAAGGGGCACTTCTGATGAATCCCTTCAACACACCAACAAGTAGCAAAGCATCTCTGTCCAGGTTAAGAGCATCAAAACAGAGCAAACTTTACACAGATATCTAATTTGTTCCTGATTGGGTTCATCTCACAAAGTTTCCAAGGAAAAGTCCATTCTCCCAGCCTCAAAAATGCTACTCAAACTGGTTTCAACAGAGTTTGCAACTGAAGAGTCAAAACTTAAAAAACCCACAGGACCTTCTTAATGCTCTGGAGCCACAGAAAAGTGTTACAATACAGTAAGGCTGTTACCTGGCTGCAAGGCTTCCCACAGCAGCCGGTGCACCATGTGGACACGTCTCCCTGCAGCAGGAATACATGCAGTGCAGCAGGGTGCTCAGGGGAGGCTCCAGTGACATCCTGTTTCACAGCACTTACAAAAGAAAAGGGAAATTTAAAAAAAAACCACCTGATTTAATTCATTGCCTAGCTGGGAAAATAAGAGGAATGCCAACTATGCAACTGTTAGAAATGATTCACCACACCTTCTATTAAGAAAACTTAACTTTGCAAATGGACACCACACTGACTAAATTGATTTGGAAATAAGAGCCAGCCATAATAAACAGATAATGGAATTTATCTTGATGTGGAGAATTAAAGAAATTTAAAGTAATTTTTTTTTTTAACCACTAATGTGTGAGTGGCTTAAGTCCATTCATATCTCAGCAAAAGTACAAAACGGTCTTGCATTTTTTTGGTACTCCACACCAGCTAGGTGGCTTGTGAGCTATTTCACCATCATTTTATATTGGTATGTACTGGTACTACCACAGAAAGAGGGTTTTCTACCTTCTCCCTTCCCATTCATTCCCAGCCTTGCCCCCTCTTCTTTACCTATGGAAACAGGTTTGTTGGCATACAGAGAAAGACTGAAGTGGATGAAGAACAGAGCCACTGTGAACTGAATCAACTAACAGTCCTTACCCTGCACCTAACAGTCTCCCTGTTCAGGTCAGAGCACAAAGTGTTGTCCTGGCATGAAAACTCAGGACTCAAAAAAGGAATGAGACTGGTAGCAAGTAAGACTACTGGGATTATCTCTTCCTGTAGGTAGCAGTGACTATGCTTACTTACTGGATGGTGAAATTACAACATTTTATGAGATGCATCTCTCAGCCTGGGGTACTGCAGTAAAACAAGAGGTACAGACTGATTTAAAAATAACAGAAGTTTAGGAAAAAGAAAGAGAAAAGATTGGTTTTATTGTTTTAAACCATTCATTAAAAAATAATTTAAAAAAGAAAGTGTGACCTCAGACTTCAAAACTCTTACACAGCTAATAATATTTGAAATAGCAGTAGTAATAAATCTGAAAAGGACTTCTTCATGAGTCTTAATAGTAGTTCAACTTCTGTAAATACATTTATAAACAGAAATATATGTTTTACTTCCAGTACCAGTGCACCCACAGACTACAAGCCTCAAAAGCACAACAAAAATGAGAGAAGGAATTCATTATTAATGTTTACTGTGTTAAATATGGAAACATAGAAATAAACATCACAACTGAAGACAAAACAAAGAAAATACAGGTAAAACAAGCATGTCCTTTGATGAGAGAAATGAGAGTAATTCAAATCAGTACTTTGAAATAATTTTAATGTCTGTAACAGATATAAGGGCATGCCAAGTTTCAGACCACAGAATGGTTAGATCACTTGAGAATTTTTCTCCTCGCCTAAACAGGAAATATGTTGGCAACTAGAAATAAAATCATGGTATTGCTGAAATTCTTCAACAGTCCAAAACATCTACTGATCTAAATGCCAAAAACCAAAGTAATATGGCATATAAAAAAACCCCACATAAGCAAATTCATAGAGGACTTCCAAATACAAGAAAGGCTATTACATTCAGGCCAACGCATGGAATTTGAAAATAAAAAGGAAAAATAAATAAATGAAACAAAGAGAGAGAGAAAAAAAATCTAAGCCTGTTAAAATCACTACAGGAAAGGCTGCTTGTTAATTCTTTTAATTAAGAATTTAATTTTAATTAAGAATTTAATAAATTAAGTAAAATTTATGCTCACTCATCAGGAATGGTGCAGGGACACTAAAGTCAATTTAAAAGTGCAAAACTACAGCATTCAACTTATATATCGTTTCCAGAAGCATTCACAGTATTTTAAGTCTTGAACAACAGAAAACGCAGAGCTCTCCCTCTCCATATTAAATGGCAATGTGCTCAAGTGTAAGGAAAAAGGAAATGTTAGTGAGCAGATTATACCACGCTTAAGTATTATGTAATTCTACCCTACGTATCAAACAAGGTGGTTTTCAACACTGTAAGAGCAACTTTTAGAGAAGTGAAAACATTCACTTTTTCACAGTTTCATAAAATACAAAGCGATGGGGGTTGCACTGCTCTCAGCAACGTTTCTTGCTATCAGAAGAAAACAGGAATGAGCATTAGAGCGTGAGAAATAAAATTCAGCTGTCAAACTGAAATCCAGCCAATTTTAAGGTGCTTTGTAGGATCACTCACTCTTACGTCTGTTTGTTGCTATGCCTGAAAGCTTTGAATATTTCCCTCACAGTTTCAAAGCCTGGAAATCCCCTTCAAACCCTTATGAGCAGGAAGGTTTCCCTCAGTATTGTATATAGTATCACTATCTCCTCTGGGTTGCGTACAATTTGTTTGCTCTTTTGTTATATGCTTCTAAAGTTAACAAATAATCCAGGAGTCACAAACTGCTGTGATTGTAGCCTTCAGAGATACCATCACAAACAGGACAGTAATTGCAGGCACTGTGACAACTTGGCTGAGATGTGGTTTGTGTTGCTTGTATGTTGTCATGGCACTTGTTCCTACTGGCCTGTATCAGACAGCAGGTCAGTCACAAGGCCAATGCAAAACCTGGACCTCAAAAATCCAAGCAGTGCACTTCTGAAGTGTTCTTCCTGAGCACACGTAACATGAAAGGAAGGAACAAGCAGTTTATGCTGCTGTTCTCGGTGGAAAAATTTGGCCCTCATCCTTGCTAGGCTGCCATCCTAAGTACCAAATTACAGAAATAGACCTTGCCAAGCTTTTATTTAAAACAAACAAAGCAAAAACATTTCAAAGGCAGAAATATTTTGAATCGGTAATGCTTTCAAAATTAAAGACACTATTTTGGAAACTTTTCAACTTAAGGCAAACCACCTAATAGAATGTGAAACCAGGAAAAAACTGACTTGGGTGCCTACATAGAATGTAACAGGCATTATAGAAAAATACTGGAATAATATAAAAGCAATACATCATGAACTTGATAGAAAAGACTAGCATTTAATTACTGCCAGCCCATAATATGCATGGGAAAAAATGCTACATGAGTATCAGACAGCTGGATATACTTCTGTGCTGCTTTCTCAGGTATGCTGGCACACATTTGAAGCAAATCTGAACAAAGAACTGATCTATCTGAAAAAAATATGCACAATAAACCATTATTTTGTCATCTGGGTTTGTGCCCTGCTTACTAAGGGGCTGTGTTCACTTGTCACAATAATCTTTTACAGATATTTAGGAAAAGGGATGACACAGAAGAAGCCAAACTATGATGAATACAAAACCAAAGATGAAACAATGCATAATGTAGTAAGAAAGTACACTTACATTGTAAAGAATTCTGGAGAAACTATCAACTTAAAATATCATCACAGTGTAAGTAAAACATCTACTCAAACTGCTGATGTTGTAAAACAAATCTAATAAAATCCTAAGAGATAAGGTATTGGATAGATAACATGAATTTGTTAAGCTATTTTAATTATCATAAATTCTAATGAAGCCCTACATTAGACAATTCCACATAGGCCTCTGCAGCATCAGAAGAATTTGTCTTTGACCACAGCTGGAAAACAGCTCATCTTAGAAGGATCTTTGATAATGGACCAAAGGACCAAATGGTAAAGGACCATTCAATAATGCTTATGTTCCACAAGGTAACATTTCATTTTAAATTAACATATGCTCACACTAATTTTACTTCAGAAGTATTATCACAGAACTTAGCAATATTCAGAGACAGTGAACACTTAGAAAAAGGAGGGTAGTTTATGCAGTCTGTACTAAACACGTGTCAAGACCCTACCTGGTGGAATGCATGAACTGAAAGTAAAGGACCGTGTGTCCAAGGGGTTCCTGATAATCTCCTCAGAAATCTGCTACACAGATAATTCAGAATTAATCCTTTAGTTAAAAGTTACTGTTCTGACTTCATGTTTATGGTCCTGTTTGTGTCTGTGATAAGCTAATGATCAGGAAAAAGAAAAACACTTTATAAGATATGCCATTCTTAAACCTTGGTGAAATCCTTCCATTTCTTCTCAGACATTCTAGCTAATGCAAGGCAGATACAGATCTCAGAAAAATCACTGTACTACCAAACTAAAAAAACTTGTATTTTACATAGCAAGGTCTTCAGATGATACAAAGGGGAAGCAAGTTGAGGTTAGCAACTCTATTTTAACCAAACAATTGACATAAAAAAAAAAAAAGGTAAAATATTAAAACCAGATTTTTCTTGCATTTTGATTGCACTCACTGAAAAACTGAAATATGAAAAATCTATCACGTTGGGAGTATTTCCAAATACAAAGGTGACCAAAGTACTACTTTAAAAAGACTATGGAGGACAAGGAAACAGGTTTAGACAGTGGACTGAAAGAAAGCAATATCCTTGTATTCCAGGGTGGCCTAATTTTGCTGCATAACCATTCGATGGCAAAGCAGATCAAGTGACCTGAACAAAATCCCAGCTCATTCCTTGATATATGAATTGAGAAAAGGAGGACTGTGGACCACCCCAGAAGATCTGACCCACCCTCAAGAAAGATTCTCCAACACTGAGGTAATTGAGGAAAAGAAGTATGTGCTGAATTTATAATGTTTTCATCTAGATCTATTTCTTGCTGCTAAGGAAGCAGCTAAGTCTTTTATCCTCCTGCCAAAATACTCCCTGTGCTTCTGTTTGCTTCCATTATCAGGAGCCTCTGGGGTATGGGAAGATGCAAGAGAAACCTTAGAATAATTCCAACTGCCTTTGTCTCTTACCACTCATTTCCCATTTGGTCTCCCCTCTTGCCCTTTTTTTCCACCCTTCCAGAAAGTCCCTCGCTTCTAGCAGATCCTATCACAAGAACGTAACATCCACCCTGAATTAAATGGAGGCAGGACGACAGAAAGTAAGCAGGATAATGGCTGCAGCTTGGGGTGCAGTGCTGTCAGACTGAGCACTCTACTACTGCAGTTGTCTCAACACATCTGGACACCCGCCACAAAACATTACCTGTTTTTATTCTGTGCTTACTAAACCTACAAGGCTAGCATTTTCTCTAACCCCCAAATCAACTCTAGTTCTCACCAAAACACTGCAGCTGAAAGAAACGCACAACTAATCCTGATCTCCACTCAGACCAGCTCTCCTCTATTCTTGTGGATGTTACAAGATGTTGTCACAGCAAAAGTTGATTCTGCCTCTCAGTATAATAATTATATCATGTCGGGCTCAATGGCATAGCTCCAAATTAAATGCAGCCAGCGTAAACAGACATCCAACTGAAAACATCATACAGACATTGGCACAAAAGTTGAGTTGTGTTACAATTGTTTTCTTTCTACAGGAGCCTGCAAGGCTGCAGCTCACTACATTAGATCATCATATGACACCCTAATAGACCCTTCAGTAGTTGTGCATAAAAATCTGAACTGACGTCTATTTTTAACATATAACAGGTATTTCCTTATCGCAGATAATCAGTTTTATAGTTCATGCAAACCATCTTTTCAACATAACTGTAAATAGTGTTCACTACCATTTTGATGTACAAACCTAGGTTGTTTAATTTTCTTTCCTAAAACTGATTACAAAAAAGATTTTTTTTTTTAATCACAGCACAGTAGACTACTTTTGGGGATCCTCAACAAATCAAATTTTTAGTCCTAATTTTCTACTCTGATCACATTTATTAAGTGAGAGAAATAAAATCAAATAAAGCAATGCTGCTGTTGAAAAAGTAAAACAAAAGACTATTCCTCACTAGGAAAAAAAAAAATTAAATTCCAAATGCATCACATTTAATTTGAAACACCGTTAAAAAAACCCAATAAAAATGTTTAGAGCTCAAAACAACTCAACCTATCTCCCTGAATAACCATTTAATTGCAAGAAACACAGACGTACTAAAGAAAACTAGTTAGGAGAAAAGAAGGAATAGAAAGCTGAAATGTTTTCTGTTTGAATTGTGGCTACTGCAAAAAAGTGACTGACTGGAAAATAGAAACCCCACTCAAATATACTTGTTTACATTCTATTTCAGCCTCTTCACCCAGTTTCCCCTCTGGAAAACCCTGGCTGCAGGAGAAGTCACAAAGTCTGGAATACCTAAAATGGGCAGCATATTTTCATCAGCACACATCTGCTTTCACATCACAAAGGAAACTAAAAAGCCCCAGATTTATTTCTGGAAACCTCTGACACATCACAACACTGTTTTGCCTCTACTCTCACATCCATGCTCAGAATTCACTGAGAAGCAGACTTTAAGCTGTACCACCAACAGTAAACAGAGCGAGTTCATCTCTGTTCAGCCTCCTGGTGACTGCCTGATAATATGGAACTGGAACAAGGTCAACCTGGAACTAACAAGTGGGTGGCCCCAGAGTGATAAATGACAGAATTTCCATTATCACATGGAAAAAAAAAACTACTGACATAAAAACTTAAAATAGTGTATCGTGTCTTTGTTTCATTAGGTTGCATTTGATCAAGTTCTCAAACAGGGGAACATAATTTTCACTACTGCTCCACTTGGGCATGAATGTTGTTAATATGGAACTCCCTTCCTAAATCTCTCTGCCTTCAACTGTTACTGCTAATGTAGCCCTGTGTACTGGACAAATTTGAAATTTTAAAGCCAGCAGTCACCACAGGAACAGAACTGAAACTTCACAGACTGGACACTTAACTGGTTAAGGAATAAGAAGTCTTACTGTTGTTGTTTTCTTTAATAAACCAATCTCAACCGTAACTTTCACAAAGGCTTTTGCATAACAGATATTAGTTGTACAGTGTGCAATAGAAGACATCCTTTTTTTTATATTATAGAATACCAGCATCCAGTAAATACTTTAAATTATTGCTACGTTTTTAAGGATAATTTTATTCCAATGTACAAATCACAGCTAGATCAGCTAAAAATCCTGAACTGAGGAGAAAATCTGTGTGGAAATTATGTATCTGAAGAACAGGCTGCAAGTACTACAAGCAGCCCAACACTAACTGTTTCAAGTTTCCATAACTGTTATATATGCACAATGTCTGTGTCTGCAGAAAGCCTGAAAAAGTAAACCTGATGGGTTTTTTCCATATTTTCAGAAGTGGTGCAGAACTGAGGTGCCATCTGCAGCAAAATGACATCAATACTTCTAAGGGTAAAGAAACCCCCCCGGAGATGCAGCGTGGGCTCCATCTAGTGGAGCTCAGCTTCATTCCATATCGCTACCACCAAACCACCAATCTCCACCCAAAATGAGCAAAAAATAGAAGGGCAATATATTCTAGGGTCTGGGAATTATGCATTCTCATATGTTCACAAGGACCTCTGAAAAGACTGATACTCCTGATGGATACTGTAATTGTAAATATGAAACTGGATCTTTAAAATTATGGGGTAGTTGGTTGGTTCGTGGCTTGTGAAAGTCGACTAAACAAAATGTTAATTGGTTCTTTGCTGTTTCTGGGAAACAGCTGCCCAACTGAAAAAACAAATATCCAGCACATAAATGAATATCAGATATGATACTTAAAAACTTCTGCTTTATTGTAAGCTCAAAATACTAGTTGTTTTATTTTGTTCTATTTACTGGGGTTTATCCAACATTTAGAAATTATCTTTTGAAGGATTAAAAAATTTCTATACCTTTTAACATTAAAAAAAAAAAAAAAAAGAAAAAAAAAATTAAAAAAAAAAGT
>JANHGN010004342.1:0-11095 GCA_024605025.1 Megaceryle maxima | reverse complement strand
AAATTATTTTATAAAGGATTAAAAAATTTATAACCTTTTTAACATAAAAAAAAAAAAAAAAAAGAAAAAAAAAATTAAAAAAAAAAGTTTCAGTATCCATTAACAGCTCACTGAAAATACTAGAACGAAGACAGTACGGAAGAGGTCAAGATTTAGACCCATTTTATAAGCACAACTGAAACAGATACGTAGGCTACTTTGATATCTATTGGCCTATTAACATTTAAATGAAAGAAAAAATATTTCTGGTGTTTTCAAAGTACCTGACCATTAATTGTGTATTACCCTCCTAGCCAGTGAACCTGACAGTGTGCAAGACGTACCTGTGGGCTTGTCTTTCTAAAAGTGTCAGTTCCATGTATCACGTCCCTTATTATTCTTTCTCTGAGATTATTATACTCCTCTTCAGTGAGGTTACTATCCTCCAACTGATGCTTGCAAACTGGGCACTCTCCACTGTAATAATAGTGAAACAAAAAATAAAAGGATAATGGCTTTTAAATAAGAAATACCTTAAATTTTATTAACTTATTGAATGTCTGTGTACAAGCACAGTTCTTTACAAGAACTCCAACACAGAAAACTCCCAACAGAAAATCAGTTGTACTCTTTCTCAGATGCATCCCAAACCTACTAAGGTCAGTAGGAATATTTTTATGTGATTTGATGGGACCAGTAACAAAGATTTAACTCTAGAGACATTTGAGGGTTTAGTACTAAAATGATGAACAAGATCCTGGGGGGAAGAAAGAAAAAAGAAACCAAAAGAAAACAGCATTTCAAATATTCACCAGATCAGAGTTTAATTCTCAGCATTACAACAAATTTCCACATCTCTAAGATTTGGAAGTTTCCCTACCATACAGGAAAGTTACCATGGAAACAATACAGCTCATATCTCAGTGAACGATAAAGGAAACTGTCCCAGTGCTGCGTGCAGTCACTGACACAGCTCTGCATGATGGAACAGTGATTCTAGCTCTGGGAAATGAACACTGTATGCGGCATCATTGGTTGATTGTAGCTGCAGAGCTTTTTCATCAGCAGCAGACCACATTCTTAAATCCATGGGATGATACAGACCAGGAATGGAAGTTTCTTAGCAATAACAAAACAAGCAGTGATTAGTCACCAGGAGATGACAATGAAAAGCTGGTTTCTGTTTGAGTGCAGTCAGCCTGGTATTAGAAAATCTCGGGTGGAATCTGGCATCATACAGACAGGCAGTGCCAGTGGGACTTAGTATTGTTGAGGGCTTTCAAAGCAAAAAGTACTTCTGTTTTAATCACATTCTGCTCTTAGACTGCTCACTTTGACCACTTCGGAAAGATCTGAACAGTCTTAGCCTAGAAATACGGGGAAGTCTGACAGCCAAAGATGAGTGGCACAAAGGTGGCAGTCTTGCACATAATTTGCTTTGCCAACCAAACAGCAGATTTACCTTACCTTTTCCTTTCCATGGGGTTATTCCAAACCTTGCTAAACCAGACACAGACAACATAGCTTTTTTGTAGGAGCAGTCAGTGGCACAAGAGTGGAACACTTCACTGGTGCATTTTCTTATTTTAACATTTTAGAATAAATTTATAGCTAGGCCAAGGCTCTGTGGCTTGCCTGCTAGCTTCAACTAATACGCCTACAGCTACTTCTTATGTTCTGGGCAGGCCAGTGCTGCCCAGGATGCATACAAGAAATGGGTAGATAAGATATTAACATACACTAAAGACATCACTGACTGTGAATTTTCTTCTCAAGCACTTCTGATAGGAATATCAGACATGAGATCCAGCTTGCATTTTCATCATCAGACTGGACAGTCCAGACACAGTACCAAGAAAATAAACAGAATTTGGTAGCTTCTTCAACAGACAATGAAATGATGCTTAGTCTGAATGGGACTTTGTTTCTTCTGGGCTGATGAACAATGACTCTTTTGCCATTTGCTCCCACTTAAGCTTCTCTTATAAGCAGGATATGTTGTTGATGTTTCACATTTTTCTGTTCTATCATTCTCTGTTCAAAAGCCTACCCAGCTGGGTATAGTTTGAACTGAAGGAGTAACCATTCTTCTCTAAATCTATCCAAGTATCTTATTTTCACAAGCACAGTATCAAACCTCAGTCATAGGATTTGAGCTTTGAGTGTTAAAATGGAACAAGTTATTCTCCCCTGGATGTCTCCACAGAGATATTCTAGAGATGCCACAGCTAACTCACTGTAATTTTCTAAAACCATGGCAATCAGAAATGCTAAATTCTCACAACAACTGATGTCTAGTATTAGTTAATGAACACACCATAAGCCAAGACTGCATTAATTACAATACTGACAATGCATTTACTGAATGAAAAAAATTTTATACGTGGAACCCCAACGATGGACATTCACTGCTGCATACAAACAATAAGCTCCAGTTGCTTGACCCACTGTGGCCACTGCAGGCTTAGCCTACATACTAATACAAGCAGTATGACTGGCTGCTCGTATAGCTGTAAAGTCACCATTAAATACATCTAATTGCATTAAGGAACTTCACAGTTTGGTAACGGAGAAGAAATGATGAAAACTAATGAACTATTTTGAGACTACTTCAAAATCATTAAGCCTAAAGTTTAAGGATCTGTCCCATAGTTAACTTGGATCCTTCTGCAACTGCCACCTTCAGATTACTTGAAAAAAACCAAACCTCCCCATACCCCAACAAATCAACCCACCCCAAGCACCTATCAACAACCAAAGCTCCTGAAGCCAGTTTCTTCTTGTGTATTCTTATTGTGGACTCCCAAGAATCAGCAACAGGGATAAAGAATCATTTTGTCCTCGCTGAAAATCAGGGAAGGAAGGGAGAACCCTTCCATCTGTACAAATTCACTGCAGCACGTGAATAGTGTCAGTTTTCAAGACATCCATTTGCACACCAAAGCTGCTCTGTTACATACCACATTAAACAATGGCATTATAAAGCCAATCAAAAAAAGTATCTCTTCAATTTGTAAACAGTAAAAAAAATAAGCCACACAGTAAAATAGCTGCTTCTGTTTTCTGCATTTTTCTGCCTTGGTTCTGCTTATTCTAACTCCTTTCCAAATGTGCATGTTGGGTCTTGTTTAATGCAGAATGAGTTGGAAACTAGAGTCTGGGAAATCATATTTACACAACAAAGATTCGTATTCTCAAGGATTAAAATATTTTCTTATGTAAGAAAAGTTATTTTTTTATATTTATGAAAGAAAAGTTTAGGATAGAATCATCAAGACAACACCTCACTTTTAAACAGAAGGTTTCATTTACCTGTCTGTAATGTTGGTCAGGTGTCCTCTCCAGTTCCCTCCTGGTATACTAATATGTACAAAAGGAAAGATAAATAAAAACTTTAGAGTCTTATTTAAGAATACCTGAATTATAGATAAAAGATAATTCTATTTTGGTTAACATTTAGAGAGAAAAGAACAATCCATCATCTACCCTGCAAAGAAGTCTGCAATACAAAGATTCATAGGTAATTTAGCAATGCCTCAAAATGTTAAAGAACCAGTATTTAACAACATGCAGAGAACTAACACCATCAACCTCCTCAGTTTATGTTGTCCCCAAATATTAAAACCCATAAAAATAACCAGGCTGTACTGTCAATTTTTAAGTTGCTGCCCTACACATTCATAAAGCACCTCAGAAAACAGATGGGAAAGCAGGAATCAAGATTTGTATGCAGATGTTATCCTGAGAGATTAAGAAAGATAAGCTCATACCAAAATGCTGCATGGAGACCTTATGACTCCACATCATTACCATCATCACCACCACTACCAGAGCTGCCATCATGATAATGTAGATATTCTTTTTTGCCCACAAGAATGAAAACAGAATTGGGTTACAGAATAGGAATACTCATGCCAACATGCAACGGCTCTTTGTCCCTGTGTTTATCATCCCATGCTGCACAATGACACATGCTATGGGCTTTGGAATAACCATCCTGCTTCTGCCCTCCTTTCCCATTTCTCATGCTGATACATGGTGGTTCTTTGGGTTTCTTACAAGGACAACAGGCAACAGCAAATACTTTGATTCTTTGATGCACCCTGAGGTCTCTGTATTGGATTTGGTTTTACTCACTACTAGAAGCTAGTGCTGGTCTGCTCTTCAGCTCTAAAATAAAATAAATAAAATATTTTTTAAAAAACTTAACACCTATTCAGCTGCAGTCGGAGCTCACTTCTGTGCTTACTGGACCAGCAGTTTCTTTTGTCAGCAAAAGTCACCTCCCAGTCTGCGTCATTTTTGCAAGACTAACAGTGCTAGAAGTTATCAAGTTCTATTTCTTTCTAGGAACTCCACATAAACTGCTTATTTTCAACCACTGGTATACAAGTTCAGCACTAGCAATTGGAACAGACAGATGAAACTGAGCATTTGGTGCAGGTTCACAGATGAAAATCCAGATGGGATAACTGATCACCTATTTCATCCTTTTATTACGGACTTCGTTTCTTCATGTCTGAAACACTACTTCCTTTAGGGAAACACCCAATGCCCATGTTGATCTTACAACATGAGTCTACCACAATCTTTCATAACTTGCTCTAACAGTTGAACACAGTATTAAAGATACACAGAGAAGTTTTTACAGCTTCAGCATGCAGCACTGATTTGACACTATAGACAGGCAATATGTAGCTCTTCAATGTACTCACCACCCTTGCAGACTCCTTGCTGAGGATAATTTTATTACTTGATTTCCTGTGCATTCAGCACACATCTACAGGTAAATTCTTCTCTACTCACTAGGAAAATAGCACCCCACAACAGATTTTCACCCATTAAACCAGTTCATCTCAACTGAAGCCTACTCTTTCTGCTCCCTTGCTGTTTCCCAGGTAGGAAAATACACGTCTGAGAGACAGCCGTATATAACATTCTAACAGCAGAAAATTCCCACAGCTATATGTTCCACCCAGGAAGGCTGACTTGTAAAACAGCCGTGTAGCTCACGTAAACCAAAGCCAATAGTTAACAAAGAGTCACAGATGGGCTCACATACAACAGCGTGACAATTACGCAGTGAGCTCAGAACTACACTGTGCATGTGCAGCATAACTAGCCATAATTTGGGGAGTCTGACCATCACTAGTTATGAAAAGAAACTGCATGCCCCGATAAATACTGTGCTAAAACGAAGTGCCTCCTATTAAGATTATTCCTCTCCTATTATTCTATACAAAGTCAACATTTAATCTTCACTTAATCTAAGATAAATTTGCTGCCACTTTCTTTTACAGAGAGAAACTATGTAATTTTCAAGTAACTTACTACTTCTACAGTCCAACTGATTTATAGGAAAACCCCTTATACCTGTCAATATTCCTCATGTACCAACCCCAGAAAGAGATTAAGTCAGCTATTTTGGACAGCCATGACCCATTGGAACTTCCTATTTTCTGTACCAAGGAATAATATTTATCAGGTAAAATCTTTCAAGAAAGGGTGAAAACAGTAAAAAATTTACACTGATTTGGGAGCAGAAACAAAACACATCTTTTCATGACAATTCGTCTCTCCTGGAGAATCAACAACCAAAATGAGATGTTGAGGGATCTCCTTAGACTTAATCTGTGGAATATGCATGCCTCATGAGCTCACTATTGCAAGATTATTTACCTTTCAAACCATAGCTTTATACTCCGCATAAATGTTTTGTGAGGGTATATTTGGTTTTCTCTCAAATATAAGAGGATACCAAACAGCTCTTTTTGTAACTCAGCACCTTTCATACCCCTGCTGAAGTCAAATAAGGCTTGCAGGACATCCAAGGTTGGGACCAAATCTTTACTCAACATTTCATGGTAAAGTCCAAATGCAAGTTTCATTTCTTTGTGACGGCTGGCTGCTTTGATACAGGATTCATAGTTTGTCCGTGAGGCCATCATATTCTTTTTTACTTCTTCCAAAAGAGTCAGAGCCATTCTCCATTGATCTGAATTACTAAGCCCCCTGATGAAAAGGTTGTAAGCCCCACTTTCTAAAATCTTAAATCTAGTTTTCATTATGTCATACACATCACGGATTTCTGAAGTCTGTCCCTGCTGGACACACAGTGCCAGATACTTGACCAACAAATTATACGCAATGTCACCATTCCTCTTCGCCACATGGGTCAGCAAGGACTTAGCTACATCAACAGGGCTGTTGCACCTGACCATACTGTTAAACATCACTTCTTCAAATATTTCAGGTGATTGAAAGCTTTCCCTCAGTCTGTTCCATTCCTCAGCCTGCAAAGGTTTTTCTGGAGGCTGTACGTTGGTAAACTTATGCCTTGACAGAACTTGACTCGTTAACTGTTTCTTTGGAACTCCTACAGAGGAAGAAAAGTGGAGTTTCCCTTCAGATATTTCTTTAGTCTCCTCATCCCACCCTTTTTCTTCTTCATAATCAATTTCAGACCTTTTCTTGGCAGGAAATACACCAGTTCCTTTGGGATCCACTGATAATGCAGTGCTGGAAGACGTCATAAAACTTAAATAGCTAATCTTTTCCCTATTGGGGATGCTGAAAGAGACAGCAAACAATTGCTGGCATCTTGAAACAGGCCAGAACATACGACATTTCCATAGCAAAGCCTGAAGACACTGTTGACTAGTTTGAGAAAAGAGTGCCATCACAAGAAGAAAATATCTCACTGTATCTGACAGTTATAAAATGGAAAATGCAGTTTGCATAGGGATGCTAATGATAAAAGCTCAAGGGCTGTCAAACTGTATAAACTTCACTTTCAAAATGCCTGTTCTTCGAGTCCTTTCTGCCTCTTCTGAAAGCAAAAAAATGGTAAAATATTTTTCACAAAAATCAATCTCTTAGACTGAAAGACCATTCATCCAAAATGAGGGTATCCTTCTTTCAAGAGAAGATGCTTTGCAGGTTTGTAGCTTATCATGTCTGTTGGTTGGTTACTGCAAAGGTGAGTACCGAGTATGTTGTACGCACACAGGGAACTCTGATACAGCTTGGAAAAAAGTGTTTTCTTTTCTTCTTGCCTTCATCCAAGTTGTCAGAAGATTTCCTAAAAATAAAAATAAATAAAATAAAAATAAATAAATAAATAAAAAGAAAAACCACCACACTGCAACATCACAACCTGCTCCATACCTTCCTGTCGTATTTGTATTTGCATACTAGCAAATGGTTTGTGTTTACAAAGTTCAAGATATAGTACCAGTATTGTCACGAGTTCCAGTCTCGATCCTTCGGGCAGGGCCAGCACGGAATTCCGACCCTGGTTCCCTCCTACCTTTAAACCTTGGACAAACACGCGTTTAACTGGTTCCCTTCCCCCGTCCTAAATCCTCGGTAAGGCCGCTGCCGAAGAGGCAGAGTAACGCCGCTGGCAACAATGACGATGAAATCCTACATCAGAGTTGGTTTATAAAGTACAGAGCGTGCGGTGGGCCGGCAGTCGGGCGGGCAGCTGGTGCGGCTCACGAGGAGTCCCCCACGTTACTCGCTCGGGGCCGGCAGGCCCGGCTCAGCCGCGCCCCGCTGAACTACAATTCCCAGCGTGCACCGCGGCCGCGGCCCCGGCCCGCAGCAGCGCGCTCTCGGCTCTCTCTCCCCCCTTTACCCGGCCAAAACGTAACGGAGCACGGTCTCGGCGCGGAATGTGCCCTTGTGCCTTCGGGATGGGCTTACCTTGCTCGGTGCGCGACAGCCCGGCCATAGGCGCCCCGGCGCTGCGAGGCGCCGGCAGAGGGGGCGATGGCAGCGGAAGAGGCCACACGGGGAGCAGCGCGCTGGGATCCCGATAGCCCGGAAGCGCTGCAGAACCCGCGCCTGGTTTCGGAGCCAATCGCGTCTCTCCGTGCTCGCCGGCAGCTGATCCCGCGCGCCCTGTTAGGGCGGATGGGATTGCTCCGCCATGCTGGTTGCGGGCACGGGGCTCCCACAGTCTGACGTAGGGGCTGGGTCCAGGGCACCGCGCATGCGCGGGGGGGCTGGGCGCGCGGGCGGCGGCGTTGGCGGCGGCGGCGCGGGGCATGGAGTGGAAGCGGAGCCTGCGGAGCCGCCTGGCTGCGCGCCGCGCCCGTGAGTGCCCCGGGGCCGCGCAGCGTGTGCGGGCCGCCCCGGGCTGGGCCGACCGGGCGGCGGGCAGGGAGGGTGGCCCCGTGGGCGAGCGCGGCCGCCGGTGCCCGCCGCGGGGACATGGGGCTGCTGGGCGAGGCCTGGCGGCGGCGGTGATGACACTTCAGTTCCCTGCGTGCAGGCTGCTGTGGCAGCCAGCGGGGTCCCGAGCTGGTTCTGCCCTTGTGCTGGGGGTTAGCGGCAGCAGGGACGAGGCGGAGGAGCGCTGAGGAACCGTGTGGGCCCTGGTGCTGTAAGGGCTGGTTTGTCTGTAGGATATGCCCCTGTGACAGCTTTGACGCGTCACTTTATTCGGAAGTGAGCCCGCTGGGAGCTCGGTGCTGTCTTGCTCTGGCAGGGCGGGATTGGACTCGAGGATCTTAGGAGGTCCCTTCCAACCCCTAGCATTCTGTGGTTCTGTGATCAGTCAGGTGCAGAATCTTAGGGTGGTTTGCATTGGAAAGGACCCGAAGAGATCGTCTGGTTCCAACCCCCCTGCCACGGGCAAGGGACAACTCCCACCAGACCAAGTTGCTCAAATGCTGTCTAACCTGGCTTTGAACACTTCCAGAGTGTACCAGAGTACTCCCTGGATATCCCTAATGAAGGGGGATTTTATGCTGCTGCGTGCAGGAAAACATATCTTAAATAGCACTACCACTGTAAAACAAAAATGCTGCTGCTTTGTCAGTCATCTATCTGTCACCATCACACACCCTACAGAGAATCAGGTGTGCAGTTACTGAAAGAGGTGCTTTGTAGATACTCAAATAGAATGTATATGTGACATACTCATTGTATCTGTTAGAGAACTTACATAATAGGCCCGTGCTCCGTTCATTTCCACCTAACATTTGTGTTACTAAACAACATAGCTGTATAAGCCTTAGCGTTAATTCTTTTTTCTTTTTCAAGCTCCTTGTTACATTAATGTGAAAATTCTTTTCTGTGTTAATCAGCCAAAAAGACTGAACAAGAGCTAAAAGATGAAGAAATGGAATTGTTCACAAAATATTACATGGAATGGAAAGGAGGAAGAAAAAGTGGCAATACATCATATACGAACATACCACGATTTTATTACAGGGTAAGTGATGTATCCAGGTAAATTTCAATGAGATACTGTTCCATTTTCTAAAGACAGTTGTGGTTATTCAAAGGGACACTTCAGCTTCAGAAGCTGAAGTAGATGGAAATCTGAATAATGCAGATTGCTAAGCATGATTTGTTTGTTTTGTACAATTGTGGAGTTTGGCAGTTTCAAATAATGACCAAGCATCTCATCAAAGGCCACAAAATAGTTTGCTAGTCAGGCAGTAGGCTGTTTATGTCTTTCTCCTTCAGAGAAACTTCCTGTTTTAACTAAATTTTGACATACTAGTGTTATAAATTCATATCTTCCCATTTGTGTTCAGATATGATAGGATGCTGCTTCTTGAAAATGGTGGGTCATTGGTCTTTCAGGCTAGAGATAGGTCTGTTTGCATCGTACAGCAGAAATGCTTGGTCCAGCAATTTATGCCTGAGATGAATCAGACTGGGATGGGGGAATATGGCAGCATAAGTTCAGCGTCTTCATATTGCTGGCATTTGTCAACTTGACCACTCAGCTGCTGTCTAACTTTGCATGGTCCCATATTCCTTAGGATCATGAGCTTCTGCCAGTTAAGTTCTCGAGTACCAATGTTTCAGTTGATGAATACGTACCAAGTTCTGGTAGTGCTGTACAGTTCTGCATGTAAATGTTGGCAGAACTTTCATACTAAGTGTTCTATCTGTTTTTTTGGCCAAAACGAGTAGTACACATTTTTACTTTTGAGAGTCAAACTTACCAGAAATAGAAAATGCTGCTCCCTCCCAAGTAAAACCGGTGGTAAATGGCTTTTATGTGTAAGCCTTCCTGTCCCACAACTGTGGGAAAGTGCCTACTGGGTGGGTTATCGAGTATGACGGAGGTCTCTGTCTCTCATACTAAAGTTGTCCTCCTTTGAATAAATATTTCAATATTGAAATAGTATTCAAGTGATATCCCTGTAGAACAAGCAGGTACTATACAGCATTCTGGTAGATAGATCATTATCTTCTGTCAAGTAAACAGGTTCTTCACAGTGTGTGAGTCAGGACTACCTAAGAGTTCTTGCTAGATGTGTAGTTTTTGAATGGTACCACTGTACAGAGAATTAAAACACCACAATGTTTCTAGCTGCCAGCTGAAGATGAAATCTTGCTTCAGAAATTGAGAGAAGAATCTAGAGCAGTCTTTCTGCAAAGAAAAAGTAGAGAGCTGTTGGATAATGAAGAGCTGCAGGTAAGAAAATATTTTCTACATGCTTCGTAATGGCTTCTGACAAGACTTCTTAGAATTTGATTGTCTCTTGTCTGTCCACAGCATCTTGAGATAAGGTGCTTGGTATTTGGGCATGTTGGCTGGTCGTGAAGGACTATCTAAAGCAGAAGTTCTGCATAGTCTTGGGCTGGTAATGTCAGTTTAAAACTTAGAGTGTTATGAGAGCTAAATCAATGGTTTCTGGTTCTCCAACACATTCCAACAGTTTCTCTCTTGGGCCCAGAAGAAGTAATAAGTTCTGTTTGGAGTCTCTCTCAGCGGCACATAAAGATGGTTTGGTTTACTGCAGTGCAAAGACAAAAGGAATATTACCCTAGATATCCTAGCAATTGATAGAGAGCGTGTGCATGTTTAACACCAGTTCAGAGCAGTGGAAATACCACTTGCTTGTTCATCTGGCTGAACTGACGCTGTGTACTGATTAACTGAGGTAACTGACGTGCAGGATCAAACTCTACAACCCGAGCTAGGTTATAAAGTAGGGATGTTTATTACAGTGCCGGGCGCAAGGGGGATCACTCCTCCTAACTTGCGCACCGTACTTCAAAGCAAGCAGTTATTTATAATGAGAAACATACATATTCATTGGCAAAGGAGGGGTTATTACAATTAGTTCCAGGAATAGGTGTGGTT
>JANHGN010004341.1:18484-77249 GCA_024605025.1 Megaceryle maxima | reverse complement strand
ACCAAAGAGATAATAAAAGTTGTGGGGTTTACCCTTTTTCCTCCGTTTTTTTGTTTTTATGTTTGGGTCATGAAATTTGTTTGTTTTTTCTTTTTTGGTGTTTGGGGGGGGGGGGGGGGGGGGGGGGTATAGACAAAAATTCTTAATTGTGCTGTAGAGGTTTTGTGTAGCAAGACATTTTTATATGGCATGTGACTGTACAAAAATGTTGGAAGAGTATACAAAGCCTGCAATGCATCATAAGCAAGTAACCCAAAGAAGGGGCTGATATTGTGTTGTACCTATACATTCATGTGTGTATGTACAATATGTATATGAACAGTAGTGGCATTTTCTACTCCAGACTGTGCCTCTTATTTGTTTGGGTTTTGGTTTTTGGTTTTTTTTTTTTTACTTCAGCTTTTTGGAGAACAGTGTTAAGTGATTTCCACTTGTTATAAAAACATCTCAATGAGATGTAAAACCAGAAAAGAGTAAAATCCTAAGGATCCTAAACCTACAATTTACTTATCACCTAAATTTGAGCAAATAGTTTTATTTGGTCTTGCTGCTTGTAAAATGAATATTTTCCTAAAATGCACTGATTTACAGAGAAGTCAGATAATTGTTGACTTGTCATTCAAATAATCTTACATGGTAAAAAGCAGATACTTCAGAAAACCTTTGATTATTAGAATTTGTTGTGAAAATACATTCATATTCTGTACCTATATATATGTGTATATATGTTTCATTGTTGGGGTTTTTTTTATGTAAACCTGAATCTCTTAAAAAGCTAGAGGGGAGTCTTAAACACAAGAGAACCACTGTTTGATTCAGCATGCTTGAAGAGAAATTTAGTGTTAGAAGGTACAGAAAGGTTTTATTTAAATTTGAGGCTTTGCTGACCTCTGCCGGAGGAAGAATTATTTACAGTTTTACAGGCATCTTTTACACAGTGTATCTGTGGAGAAGTGGTCTCTAAATTGTGAAGGAAAAAATGGCTGTAACTCTTTTCCCTTACACACTATAACATGATTCCAGGAAAATTTATTCTCTTCACTTTTTGTTGTAATGTTTTTTAGTGGCAAAGGAAACTGCTCTGCCTTGTAGCGAAGTCTTGGATATAGGAGGGAGTAGTGAGCATCTTTGTGTTCCTGGCTGCAAGTCTGTCAGCATTTTGATGAAGGAAGAAATGTGCGTTGGGCAATTAATGAAAATACACTTTTAGCAACTTGGAGGAGGGTCTTGCTTCTGTTGTTACCTTTACTCTTTGGGGGTCACATCTGTTCAAGCACTCTTGGCCACCATCTTACCACAGCCAGCTACACATTCTCCCTGGATATCTCTGGATATCTTGCCTGTTTCTCTCAGATCAGTTTAAACTGATCTCTCCTCCAAAACTTGTGCTATTGCTGCTTCTCCACTCAGTAAGGCCTGGAACACAGAGTTAATTTTGCACATTCCTTCATCTGATCCACAAAATTCCCTTTTGCAGTATGTCTTAAGGTTCAGGCTTTTTGTTTTCTTACAGCTAAAACTGCATCAATCCTGAGCTCTGAAGTGATGATTAAATACATTTTGATTATACCTGTGGTCGGTGCATGTCCATTATAAAACAATATATATTGTTTCTTCTGATGTGATCCCAGAAAACTGAATTTGAAGATGCAGGTTGATAGCAAGAAGCCTTAATGGTTATACAACTTTATATTGTTTCATGTACTGGCATGCTGCAACTAACAGAAGTACTTTTGAAATGGAAGGGGAGGAAAAACAAAAAGGGTATGCAGTTACATATATATAGAAGCCTCAAACTTACTGGTGATCGACCTGTGTACTTCTGTGAGTATTTAAGACATTTTTCTTGTGACTCAAAACTTTTATTCTCTTTTTCAGGATATTCACATTGTACAGCAGATCTTTGCCACTAGACCTGGCATGTCGTGTCTGGGATGTGTTCTGCCGTGATGGAGAGGAGTTCTTATTTCGTACAGCCCTGGGAATATTAAAACTTTTTGAAGATATTTTGACCAAAATGGACTTCATTCATATAGCCCAGTTCTTAACAAAGCTACCAGAGGATTTGCCTTCGGAAGAATTCTTTACATCTATTGCTGCCATTCAGATGCAAAGTAGAAACAAAAAGTGGGCTCAGGTAAAGAGGATGTTAATTTGTGATAACAGATGATTGTTCTCTATGCAAAAAAAGTGTGGTTGGGCAACAACCAAAATAATGTTTTAGCATAGCTAGTGTTTGATTTTTAGGTAGACAGGACTATGTAACTCACTCCAGGAGAGTATACATGCAGGTGAGTGGATTCCCTGACCATACTCTCCTCTGAAAAGGGAGAGCTCGAGCAACATTGGAAATGTTGAGTGGAGTTGGTGAAATTTACAACTTTGTAAGTTCAGTAATTACAGAGGCTGCTGGCAACATTACAGTTTGATATTTAAAAGCAGAAATTCACTCTTTGGGAGAAGGTGACAGTGTGTCAGGACACATCCAACAGTCATCACCTTAATATTCTTGAGGATCTACTTTGCCTAATTTGGGGCTGTATAAAAGCGATTGCATCTCTGACTTCTTGATTGGAATTTAGTACTGAATCCTTGTCACACTTTAGGGTCAGGGCAGCCGCTTAGACCTATAACAGACACTCTGTATTATCCCCCCCTCCCTCCCCAAAGGGGAAGAGAAAGGGAATAAGAGAGAGACGCTTAGTGATTAGAAGATGAAAATGGAACAGCTTTGATGATGATAATAATAATAAAAAAATAGAATATGTACAAATATATACAAAACCAGTATCAAACCCACTCCCCCGATGGTAATCACATCACCACTGATGCTGTGGAGGCACCAGGGGAGTCCCAGACTGGGCCCAGCAGCAGACGGGAGCTGCGTTCAGGAGCTGGATTCTGGTACCGGGTTCAGGAACACACCAGCTGGGATCAAAGGCAGAACAGACAGAGTCCTCTTTGGATGCTCCAAGGAAGGAACCGAAAGAGGACCTGAGCCAAGCTGAGCAAAGCTGGCAAAGCGGTCCAAGAGGGGAGAAGACACAGAGACCTTCCAGATCCCTCAGCTTTATACCAAATTTGACATATATGGGATGGAATCCCTCATTGATCAGTTTGGGGTCACCTGCCCTGTCTGCTCCTCCCTGCACCCCCAGTGTGGTACACAGGATCCAGCAGTGGCCATGGTCTGCACACCAGTCCTTGGTAGTAACTCTAACCATGGGGTGTTGTCACTGCCAGAAGCAGACACTGCCTGTGAAAACAGGCTGCTAACTTCAGACAGTGCAGTTAGTTAGAAGAACCGAGCTGAGAAGTAAAATCACTGAACAGAATTAGTTCTGTTCTCACTCAAACCAGGACAAGACTTTATTTCAGAATTTGTGTTTCATCACTGTAATTTCAACTAAATTCCAGTTTAAAGGAAAAAGGTGAAAGTGTGTCATCTGAATGTGGAAGTTGTCTGTAACAGCCATTCATGTTGGACAGTTAGGTCAAATGTACAGCATAACATATGGAGTGAAAACTTTTTTCTTTTTCTTTTCTCTTTTTTCAAAGCAGTAATGCAGCCTGCTTATGAGTCATGCTGCAAGAGAGCTCTGCCCGTTTTATCCACGAGAAACTGAAATGTGATGTTAAACACAGTTTATGGTTATGGCAGTTCAGCTACAAGTGATGAAACAAGAGTTTATGTTTTTTTCTTGGAGTAACAATCTGCAGAAGAGGAGATATAGGGGTCCTGTTCTGTCAAGTACCCCAAATAACAGGCTTTCTTAGACAGTGGTTTTCAGTCTGTGACATTTAAAGGTTTAGCGGTGATTATCACAAGAGGAGGATTTCAGAGTGACCTATCCCAGGCAGTCTTCCGCAGTCTTCTCATCAGCTTTATCCTGTGTGTCACATTCTGACCTGATGCTGTTTAGAGATGGTCTCTGTAGGACTCATCTAAAATGTTATGGGCTGCTTTTGAAGCTGGTTCTCACCGTCCCGGTTCCTTCAGACAAGGTGGTGTATGTTTTCCATTTTCCCTTGGTCACTGACATTGTGATCAGGAAACTAAAGACTGAAAGGAGTTCTGGTAAATCATGGACACAGCACTTCTAGTAATGAGGACTCTGGTTATCAGTAGGAAACCTGCAAGGTCCGCTTTTCTTCTTTTATGGAATTGCTTATGAAGAACTCCATGGCCTTGTGCCAGTCCAGCTTTGGCCTGAAATGTAATTGGATATTGTTACACCTACTACTTTGCCATCAGCAGCAGAAGAACAGAGATGGTAGGCCAGACTAGACAGTTGGAGTAGCATTTCTGTAATCTCTGTGCTTCAGATCTTAGCTCCATAAAGCTCCAAAAACCTCCAAACTAAAGAATTTTACTTCTGTTGGCTTAAGATCTGTGCTTTTCTGGATCAGCATTTTGGTGTCATTCTCGTGTTCCTCAAAAGGGGTAATAACTTTTTCACCAAGGACACTTACTGTGGCACTTGAAACTCTCATAAGTCCATTTGCTTGCGTAGGTGTTGATTTACCCTGGATCTCTATGAAAAGGACCTCACTGAAATCTCTCTGGTTCTAGAAAGCCAGCCAGATGTGGCTCTGTTCAGACCCGTGTTGAACTCTACTGCTGCAACAGCTATGGGTGCTTTTGCATTGAGGTTTAGGTCGTGTTGAGTGATTTAGACTCACCTCCTGTTAATTCTGATGGTGCAGAGGTTTTTTTGAAGTCAGTCAGAGAAAAGGAGGTTGCTAACTTGTAATGGCAAGTGCTCTTTGAGATGAGGCTTCCCTGCATACATTCAGTTCCAGGGTCATCCTTCAGAAGGCTGCTGGACTTCTTCGGCACAGACTAACTATAGGTTAGGGAGCATGTTAAGCAGCATGAGAAGCTGGCTGTTACTGTGTCCTCTACAGGAGGGCTCACAAAACAAAACTGTGTGTTGGATATTAGGAAGCACAAATTGTGGATGCAAATGTGGACTTCTTGCTTCAGAAAAAGATGTAAGCAGATCTGGAGACAGTGGTGTGCTCTTGACAAGCACCAGTCAGCACTAAGGTAATTCTGTCCTGAACTGTTAGATGTCTTATTGCTTAGGCTGCTCTCTTGCTGTGTTTTTAGTCATTGCTTTTATCCAGAGTTATAACAGTGCCTCAGGCAGCATCCTTTAACAGTGCTAGACTTGTGTAATCTGGGGAAGAATCTCATCTCCAGGCTTCAAAAGTGTGTGCTGGGGGGAGATTGAGTTTTAACCTTCATTAAATCCATTTCTATTTACCATGCCACAAGGATTTATGGGAGAGGTCTCCCATCAGTGGAGAAGTTGCCTAAATATGGTTACTTTTAACAGTTAAAATAGCATTGCTTAGAGAAGTTAAATTGGATACTCTACAGACAAATAATTTATTGAGTCGCTTTTTAAATCTAATACTTTTTTCTCTCTCATTCCTTAAAATGTCTAGATACTGGCTGCTCTGCAGAAAGATAACCGGGAAATGGAAAAAGGAAGTCCTTCACTCAAACATTAAAATCATGGATGCCTCCAGTGACTCATGGAAAAAGAGCTAAAGTGGCAAAAGTACTGAGTACTGATTGACATGTATGAGCCTGCAAATCAAAGTATTATTTCAGAGTTTTGTTTAGCAGTAGGATAGCCTTAAATGGGAGAGAGGGGGAAAAAAGAGGAGGAGGAGAGGGAGAAGAAAAAAAGGAAGGAAAGAAGGAAATCAGGGGATAAACCCCTTATAAATTAAACCTAGGCTTAGCCTTAAACTTATAGTGGAATGAGCATTTGCTGTGGACATTACACATTCTGTACTTCTGCTGAGGGCAGTGAAACTAAACAATATTAAGTTGGGGTTTGTTTTGGGGTTTGTTTGTTTGTTTGTTTTGGTGGTTTTGTTTGTTTGTTTTGATTTTGTTGTTGGTTTTGGTTTGGTTTTTTGTTTTGGTTTGTTTGTTTGTTTTTTAAAGACTGGGCATTCATCAATGTCAGTTGCTTTGGAAGCTATTCCCCAGTTTCATTCTTGGGCAGGATATATTTCCCATACCTATAACAGTAGCTGGATCTGGATTTTAAATAACTGGTGCTGGAATTTATAGCTAAATGTTGTAAGGACCATTTCTTTAGAAATGCTTATTGTTTTCTAGGCTGTGGGTCCCATTTACCAAAGAATTCATGTAGACATAGAACTACATTCCATTCTTCTAATCAGAAAAAGTAGAAAATAAACTTGGCAGAGAAGTCACACTAGCAGTACAAAACCAATTCTTCTTCAAGATGCCTTGGAAATCTGTGTTTGCATTCTGAATGCATATGGAGGAAGTACCATTAATCAAACCTGTTTCCAGACTGTCTGAAGGATTTCTAGTATTAAGCTTGCATCATTTCCCAATTGTACTCCCTTTCCTCTGTTTAAATCCAGGGTCACATACTACTAAATGTGTGTCCATGTCTCTCTCTTGTGGGGTAGTGCCGTTTTGGGGTGTTCCTGCCTACCAGCTACTTACTCCTGTGCTGTCTCTCCAGTCATGATAAATCCATGGGCTGAGCAGATAAACTGAGAAATGGTTAAAAGCAATTTTTATGGTTACTTTAAACCCAGCTCTGCTCATTGGCAAAACTGAGGAAGGGTGTAGGGGAGAAGTTAGATAAGCTGGAGTTTGAAAGGCAGTGGTTCTGTGGGATCTCCAGAAGCTGCGGCTGTCACAGTTAGAAAGCGTTATGTGGAGCTGCTCTGTGCATAGCGAAAAGGGGAATGTGCCAGACAAATACCATTAGGATAAGTGAGAGCTGTCATTTCCTAGCATTTTATGCATGGGAGCAAGTTACATAGATGGCAAACTGTGGTCACATAGTTCTGTTATACTTCAATCCCCTCTGCATTCAGATGAATGTTGAACTGTAAATCATGAGTGCCTCTGATTACCAGAAAGTTTATTGCATAGTGTTAGGGTGTAAACTCTATGTTCTACATAATGCTGATTGTTGAAAAGGGAAACAGCTGAAGCGATATTTGTGTTAACTGTAAACAGGCGTTACTAAATCCTGTAGCTTTACAGTCAGTGGTTTCCCAGTGCTCTTCAGTCTGTTCTATGCTGATTATTTTGGCATCGTCTGAATAAAAAAAAATGAGAAAAACAGTTGCACACTGCTCATCTCAACATGCAATGTAAAGGACCGTGAGACATAATCAAAATACTGTCTGTTAGCACAAACATTGTTTCTGCGAGGGATAGTTTAATTGTAGTGTTAAAAAGAGTGAGAGCAAGATTCCCTGGTAAGCGAGGACTCTTAATCACTTCAGAAGATGTGTAATGCAAATACAGCTTGCAAGTCTGATACCTCACTGGCCTCCTTTTCCTGTCCACTTAGTGTACTTGGTGTAATGGATGTGGTTTTTTTGTTGGCCATCTTAATTCCTCCATAAGACTACTTATAAGGTCATTACTTACTGAAAATGGACATCAAGATGTTGGTATGAAAGATGAGTTAATTCTCCTGGAGTTTGTATAGCTTTGGTCCTTCAGTGATGGTATTTGTATGCTACATTGCTTTGAAGTGCAATAGAAAGCTGGAAGGTCAGTAAGTGTTTTCTTAATACTACTTTGTCTGTTACTACAACAGATAAGCCTTTCCATGAAGGATATGAGAGGCCTACCATCTGAACATTTGCACTATGCTTCTGAATGGTTTATGAACAGACAACTTTTTCCTCAGTATACGTTTCTAGGTGGTACTGTAAGTGGCTTTGCGATTTAAGTCTTCATTACAACTAGATTTGTATTTCTTTTTAAACCAAGTCTGAAAGTGTGGCTCGTTTGTCTGGTTAAAATGCATTCTTTAGCTACTAGGTATCTTTGCAGCCATCCACAGCCTGTTCTCCTATTTCTCTTCTCAGTAAGATGTTGAATGTAACAATGAAAATGGGCATAGTTGTGGGGGAAAAGGCCTGCTGCAACACTTGTGCACTGTTTGCTACTTGCAAATGTTACTATTTTGTTTTGTGTTCTGATCTTTCTCTTCTTAGGAGATGTATATATTTTCTAAATGATTTCTTTGTGTATATAAGGTGTGTTCTTTAATGAAGAAAAGCGATGCAATAAGAAGCTTTGCACAGTTCATTTTCAAACTCAGTATATTGAAGAAAAAAAAAAATCACCTCCCTAAAGATGCAATTGTTTCAACTTCTCAGTAACTTGATTTGAAGGTAATGCTTGAATTTTCATAAAACCAGAGATAAGTAGTAAGGGCATAGAATTACTTGCCACTGAGCTTTTTAAGTTTCTTGCAGCATACCAAATCTCTTAATTAGCTATTAAGGAAGATTTCTGTAATAAATTCAGGGATTGCATTAAAATTTTTGACAAATTTTATTGTTCAGGTGCTTGAGAGTATCTGTAACAAGATGCATGAGATTTTCTTTCATTGAGCAAGTGTCCCCATCAAGCAAAGTTTCTTTTCTTCATGGGCTTAAGGGGAAATAAAAAATGTCTGCAATTACCACTGTACATGCAGCAGTTCAGAGAAACCAGAAAACTTTAACCATGTTTGGAATTCTGTACAATCTGCACTTTATAATAAAGCTGGTTTGCAACTTCAAACAACAATCAATCATTTATGTTATTTCATTTAGTAAAGAATTTTAAAAAGGTACCTTGCAACAGCTTATTTTTTTAATGTTTTAAAAAAAATAAAATGCCACATAGAGAACTGTTGATACATCCCCTGTATATGATGTTTCAATTGGTTTTATGTAGTTATCAAGTTTGTTTTGCTTATGTATGTGTATCAAACTGGAACTTTTTTCAACTGTAAATATTTGGTTTTGTTAAATAAAGTCATGTAAAGTTATCTTAATCACCTATTGTCAGTGTAATTCAGAAGTTAAAAATTCAGGTACCTGTCTGTTTCTTCATAGGCTTCTTTAGCAGTTTTTGTCTGTCCAAAATCAGGACTTTGGAACATTTATGTATTGCAGGTGGAAGATTTTTTTCAGTGATGCTTTCCAAGTTCTCGTGTTACAACACCTGTTGTATTACATGTGACATTTAGAAGATTTGGTATTTACTGTGCCCGGTGGTTTAATCCATTTCATATGTCTTTCTCTGGACTAGGTCTGAGACCTGATAAATTTATTACGAAAAGCAGATGTACATACAACTTTGAGAGATGCACACAACTCGGAAATGCTTGAACACCTTATCCTTTCTTTGTTTTAAAAGAAGAAATTTTAGTTTATTGCAAGTTTAAAGGCATTGCTGTGCTCAGCTTAAGTCAGTATTGTTTTCTTACGTAGGTGTAACTTCAGAGGTTAAAGTGGAGAAGCTCTATGTTGCTTATTTACCTGAAAAGAGGTTAAAGCACCAAATAGAAGTTAGATAAAAGCAGGGGAGAGAAGACAGTACCTGTGCAACAAGACTACATGAGGGATGCAGTTAAAGTCATGGCTACCAGGAATCTAGTTTCTCGGTTAAACACATCTCTCACTTCCTTGTACTGACTTACTGGTTGATTTGCTGGATTAGAATGTACAATCAAATAAAAGCCTATACCAGTTTGATACTGACAGAGCTTTATATTGGATATATTTCAGGAGTTGCACAAAATTGATCAACACTGGATTTACTTTTCCTTACCTGTTATCCTGATACAAATGCCAGTCTGTTTTATGAGTGAAATACTTTCCCACATGCCAGCACATGAGATTAGGAAATAAAAAGGTATTTGTCTGTACTGCTTCCTGATGGAATGTCTTCCTCTATTTATAGGAGGAAAATGGAGGAATCTTTGATCTGCATCCTCAGGGTGCTTATGGAAGACCAAGGTAGCAGTGGATTGTCTCAACAGCTCAGTGCTATGAAAACCAGTCCTGGAGATGGTGTGTGAAGTTTAAGCAAATGCCTTAGTGTTTGTTTCAGTAGAAATACTCAGTTCAGGCAGTACACTGTCAACATTACATCTTGTATGTCTTAAGCCAAAAGCAGCAAGAAGCATGAGAATTTTCCTGGCAGAAATTTGTAAGACGGGGAGATGACTGCTGATCATCCTTAATTATTTATGAAAACAGTTTCATGGAACACCAGGAAGCTACTCAACTGGTGCGATAGCTGCTTTTTCAGCAGAAGAGCTCACTTTTTTTGGTAACAAGGCTAAAGACAAAAGGTACTGATTTTGTGTCTTTTTTCTTAATTTATTTTTTAAGATAAGTGGTTGGCAGTTACACTTGTGTCCTTTTACTACTCAGCAGCAACAGACAGAAGTAATCTACTGGTATTTTGTGAAAAGTTTTTGAGTATTAGTTGTGTAATGTCTCTTCATGAATGGAGTGTTTGAGCTACAGGAGGTAAGAATACTTGGGTTGTTTGCAGGACAGGAGCCTGCACTGTTCTGCAAAGTTTATGCAACAGTTCTACAGAACTGTAAGGTCTTACAAGAATATTACCAAATTGCTGCTGCATGATTGTAGTAAGAGTAAGAAATTATTGATCTCTCATTTTGCTGTGATTAAAGATTTAAACCTTCAATAGTGTAATAACCACTTTAATTATATTTTTACTTTCTTTAGTTCAGAAAACCTAGTTCAGAGATGATTTAAGAGGGAAAGATGTGAGCCATTCCTAGAAATGTCTTTGTCTATTGACCTACTTTTTATCCCTGTGTAAGAGCGTTCAGTGACTTGTATACTTTAAATGCATATCCAACTTATTTTGGAACAAGAACCATCAGCTCAAATGCAGCTCAGCAGTACAGGGTATAATTTCAACCTGTGGTGGAAAATGAAGACTCCACTCCTACTCTTTACCACTGAGATGTGGCTTCTTTCCTGCAAAATTCACAGCAGTTGAACACTTGAATCTAGGCCTTTAAAACCCAAGTATCCCTAAAATGGGACTAAAGATTGCTGATCTAAGCAAAGTGGTGTGGTATCACACATAGGCATTAGCAACTAACTAGGTAGGATTGATTCAGTGTTTGGGCACAGCAGCTAGTGATGGCCTATAAGGAGCCTACCAAAGTTGCAGTTCCTTTAAGGATGAGAGCAAAAGATATCAGAGCTCCAACATTTTACTGGCCTAAGATATTTCTATGTTCTTGACATCCATCCCATCAAGAACAATGTTACAACAGAAGCAGCAAGAGCTGCGGGATGTTGATCAGTCTCATAGTCACTGTCATGAGGGAGCTGGACTTCAAAGAACATATTATTTAGAAAGGGGAAGCTGCTTCCTTTAACTAAAGCTCTGGGAGCTGTACAGTCATAAACATGTAAATATTTGTTGCTCCCCTTCAGTCTTCCCCCCCCCTGGAATTCTGATATACTATGGTCAAGCAGTGCAGGGGGAACTGAAAGGGTGATGGGATTACACTGCTCTCTACCTCTTCACCCACCATGAAGGAGGAGGACAAGGCCCAGTACCCCCTGAAACTGTAAAAGCTGAAAGACATAATTCAAAATTCTAGTTTTGAGTAATAGCATTTATGTAAATATTTATACTGTGAAAATAGTTCTTAAAGTGATAAACCTTTCTTCTTGTGCACTGCCAATGCAAACTTGTCGGTCAAGTACATTTGCAGTATGGGTGAGTGATTTAGTGCTTGTGTAGTACTATGGTGACCATGTGCAAGTCCTGTCCAGTACTGAAAACAAGCTTCCCTCCCATTCTCAGCCACATCTACGAAAATTGCCCCCTACGCTGTGCCCGAAAGGCAGCTGGAGTTACTGTACAGGCGCAGTTAATACCAAATTAGAAAATCCATACAAAAGGGTGGCGGGATCAGTGTTTGAGCTGGGGTAGGGCAAGTGCTCTGCTTTACAGTATTGCCACGGGCTGAAAGGACTGAGTGCTGAGATGGTTTTCTAAAAGTGCAGACTTCCAACTGAGGTTTTTTTGGTTTAAGACAGGCATATGTTTGTGGTTTCATTCAAAATGAGTAACTACTGTAATCACTGAATGCATAATACTGACACACCACTTAAAAAAAGGCTTTTTAGGGAGTGTGGTGGTAATGTATTCCTCAGGACTTCACAAAGGAACAGCATGTTAGAAATCAGAATTATGGAAAACTCCCTTGCCTATTTCTTTTCCATGCTTGCTTTTTTTTTTTTTTTTTTCCTTCAGTCATCCTCAGCAAGGAAAGAGGAATTGGGTTCCTTGATTATATTTTTCTGAATTCCCCTACAAGTAAGGATCAGAGCAGCATGGTGATGTTTCAGTGTTTCCAGTCGCTGACTTAGCAGCCCTATAGTATCCACCTTTTCCTCAAAGTCCCGAAGCAGTATTTCATTCCCAAGCAATCCACACTTCTGCTGCAATTGCAAATTGTTTCTCCACAGTTTGTCTCTGGCCTGTTTTGTTTTGGCCAGAATGTCTCTCTTCTGTGACAAGACGGTGTCAATATCCATCAGTTCAGCCTTTCTATGCTGGTTTTCAGCTTCCACAAACTGCAGTTTTTCCCTGAAGTGGCTGAGAATGTGTACTGTGTTCGATACCTTCTTTTTGAGCTTCAGGATTTCATCACTGAGGTTGTCAATCTTATTGCTGTATGTTTGATTCTCTTTCTTCACATGCTCAAAGTCCATAACGTGTTGACTCTCTGCCTCTTCTCCCCGAGCTTTCAAGATGGTTTCAAGGTTTTGGATTTCATGCTTCAGCTTTATGTTTTCCACACGAGCCTAAAGGAGTAGAAAGAAAAGAATTACTCCCATTTCTTTAATCCTTGCCCTGGCAGGTAAGAAGTGCCTCTGATTAAAATAAGTCATGACAAAAAATAAAGCCTCAAGGGGTGAAAGGATTGTACATACGCTGTTTAATAGAGAGCAAGAGATGTTAGGGGAAGGCAGTGCTCTTGTCTGTCTGGCAGAAGAGGAATACACGGGCCTCTTCGGAAACCTTTTTGACAAGAAGTGATAGAGCGCGATGGGACACCCCAGAGGGCAGCCCCGGCTGGGACGGGGACTTGTGCTTCACCTCGCGCACTTGTTGTTCTTTATCCCATTCCCTGGCCTGGATGTGATCCACCGCCGCCGCCTCCCTGCCGCCCAGCCGCCGGCCGAAGCTGGAGACGGCCACCGCCTTCTTGCGGGCCTGGAAGGCGGCCCACTCGGCCTGGGCCCGGGCCTGCCGCTCCTCACCGTCCCGCCGGCGGGCGGCCACCCGCTCCTGGCTGGCAGCGGCCGCCTGCTCCCGCTGCTCCCGCAGCTCCTGCAGCTGCAGGAGGCGCTGGGCGTACAGCTGCGGCCCGTCCGCGCCCAGCACAGCCCGCCGCCGCCTCTCGCCCTGCCCCAGCCGTAGCAGCTCGCCCAGCCGCAGCTGCAGGCGGACGCTGGCCTGCTGCAGCCGCTCACGCTCGCCCGCCAGCCCGCAGTGCTCCTCTAGCAGCGCCGCCCGCTCCCGACGCTCCTCCTCGCCCTCCTCCCCGACGTCCCGCTCCTCGGCTGCCTCGCTGCTCCTCCGCTCGGGGACGGACGGCGCCGGGGAGCTCAGGACCTCTTCAGCCCGGGCAGCAGGAGACGCCTCGCCAGCGGCAACGTCCCGGTCTCTCGCCTCCTCCTCGGCACCTCTGGCTGCTGGCGTGGTCACCGGGGACCCCGGGTCCGACGGCTCCGAGTGCCCCTGCAGTCGTTCCACGACCTCCGGCTCTGACGGCTCCTCCAGCCTCATCTTCTCTGGCTCGCAGGGCTCCGGCCCCGGCGGCTCCATCTCCTCCAGCCTCAGCTTCTCCGGCTCGCAGGGCTCCGACTACTCAGGTCTCGGCCCCAGCGGGACCTCTGGCCTCAGTTCCGCGAACTCCCCGGGCCCATCTAACACCTCGGGCTCCGGTGACTCCCCTGTGGTCGGGGCTCAGATCCTTGGGCCCTGCCGGCCCCTCGGGGCGCTCCGTTCTTCCCGGAGCCGCTGCTGCCCTCTCCGTGGCCGGGCAGCTCCTCGCTTCTCCCGTTGTCCGGGCAACGGGACTCGGCTCCGCCAGCCCGTGGCCGACCCCGCCCCTCTCTCTGTGGCGCCGGCTCAGCCTCGCCCCCTCGCCTCGGGCCACCACTCAGCGACGGGGTTACTCGGGGTTGCCCCTCCGATTGGTCGCAGGAAAGGAAAAAGGCTCTCGGTCGGCCAATCCTAGCGGTTCATTCGTTTTAATACCCCCCGCGCCCGGGCGCATCGGTCCCATTGGCCAGGGGTCCGAGAGGAGGGCCAGGCCCTCCGCGCCCATTGGCCGATCCTCGCGGAGCTCCTCCCGCCGGGCGCGCTGCCATTGGCGATGCCGGTGCGGGGGCGTGCCGGCGCGTGCGCGCGGCCTGTCGGCGGGCGGGGTAAGATGGCGGAATTGGGGAAGAAGTACTGCGTGTACTGCCTGGCCGAGGTGAGCTCCTTGCGCTTCCGCTGCACCGAGTGCGCCGACATTGAGCTCTGCCCCGACTGCTTCTCGGCGGGCGCCGAGATCGGCCCGCACCGCCGATGGCACGGCTACCAGCTCGTCGACGGTGGCCGTTTCACCCTCTGGGGCGCCGAGGCCGAAGGTGGCTGGAGCAGCCGGGAGGAGCAGCTGCTGCTGGACGCTATCGAGCAGTTCGGCTTCGGCAACTGGGTAAGAGTGGGGGGCCACGGGGCGGGCCGCCGGCGGCGGTGCCTCTGTTGCTGCCTGACAGCGAGGGAGCGGCGCCCGGCAGGGGCAGCGCCGCCCCTGAGGCCGCGGGCGGGCTGCCCTCCTGCGGCGGACGCTCCCCGTACCGAGGGCGCGTCGTCCCTGCTGGCGGCAGCGGGCCTGGGGGGAGTGGGGGCTGCACTCGGTCCTGGCGGGAGGCCCCGGAGTCACGTCCTGTGCCGCAGACCCCCCAGCGCGCTGCGGAGACGGCGGCCTCCCTGGCTGGCAGGTGCGGGCGGTTCCGAGCCGGAAGGGTGGCAGCCGGGCCTTAGGTGGCTGCCTGCGGGAGAGCTGCTGAGAAAGGAGCACTTCAGCCTTCTCGGACCTGTCGCTGCCTTAAGTTCCAGCCCATGTCGTGTACCCCCCAAGCCTGTTTGTGCCACATATCTTGTACTCTCTTCTTAGCGTTTTGTCTTTTCCTTCAGTATGTCCCATCTGTGAACATGCTGCTCGCCTTCTGCATCAGTATGTATGGCCAGGCTCAGTTTTAAAAGATAGCAGTAAAAAGCATCATCTGTAGATTTATTCATTGTTACTTAATTGTATTTTGTTTCATTTAAACGTAAAGACTTCTTAAAGAATCTTAAAGTTTATGATCACTGTAGTTCACTCTGCAATGCGTGAAAAGAGGAAATAGTGTCTTACTTGACAGTACTGTCTTTATATTGCTCTAAAAGTGCTTGAACAATTCAGTGTAAATGAGCAAAATCCAAACAACATAGTGATGTCAGTGCTGGCTTGGGACTTACAAACCTGCCTGGTGATGGCAAGCTGACTTCTTGAGACAGCAGTGGATGCTCAGGAATCGCCATGCGGATCCAGTGTCTCGATGGTGTTCCTGTACCTAGAGGCTCTGAGAGATGTTTCCGGTGCCATTCTCGTGGCTCACATGCCCCTGTGCCCTTGGGCATTTTCCAGACCAGGTAAGTATTTACATCTGGTAGAAAGATTATTTCAGTATTTCTCCAAAAGTTTAGGTATTGTGAGTTGGCTTTTGAGGAGCAGGAAGAAGTCACGCTCTTACCTGAGTGCGTGTTATGCTGGAGATGTTATGGGAATCATTTTATCACCCCTCCTTATTTTCTGTTTAGGAGGATATGGCTGCTCACGTGGGAGCGTCCCGAACACCCCAGGAGGTGATGGACCACTACGTGAGCATGTATATCCATGGCAATCTGGGAAAAGCCTGCATCCCTGACACCATTCCAAACAGAGTGACGGATCACACGTGTCCCAGCGGTGGCCCGCTTTCTCCTAGCTTGACCACTCCGCTCCCACCACTGGATATATCGGTGGCTGAGCAGCAGCAGCTGGGCTACATGCCGCTTCGGGACGATTATGAGATCGAATACGATCAAGATGCAGAGACTCTGATCAGCGGCCTTTCGGTGAACTACGACGATGATGATGTGGAAATAGAGTTAAAAAGAGCTCACGTAGACATGTACGTAAGGAAACTCAAGGAGAGGCAACGGCGGAAGAACATCGCACGAGACTACAACTTGGTACCAGCCTTTCTGGGGAAGGACAAAAAGGACAAGGAGAAGGCTCCCAAACGAAAGATCACAAAAGAAGAGAAGGAGTTGAGGCTGAAATTGAGGCCTCTGTACCAGTTCATGTCTTGTAAGGAGTTTGAAGATTTCTTTGAGAACATGCACAAGGAGAGGATACTTCGAGCAAAGATTCGGGAGCTGCAGCGGTATCGTCGAAATGGAATCACCAAAATGGAAGAGTCAGCAGAATACGAAGCGGCCCGGCATAAACGGGAGAAGAGGAAGGAGAACAAAAACATAGCTAGTTCTAAGAGAGGGAAGGAAGATGGTAAAGAAGGTGAATTTGCTGCCATTGAAAATCTGCCTGGCTTTGAACTCTTATCGGACAGGGAAAAGGTGCTCTGCAGCTCTCTAAATTTGAGTCCTGCGCGTTACGTGACTGTAAAAACCATAATCATTAAAGACCACCTCCAAAAAAGACAAGGAATTCCCTCAAAGAGTCGCCTTCCCAGTTACTTAGATAAGGTACTGAAGAAAAGGATTTTAAACTTTCTAACAGAAAGTGGTTGGATATCCAGGGATGCTTCATGAAACTCAGCTGATATGAAAAAACACAGCATAGGCCCGCTACAGCCTCAAGGACTCCGTTATTTTTTTCCTTCCCTCCCCAAAGATACAAAAATTGTCACTTAAAAACAAAAAAAGCAAATACTTAAACCCCCGCAGTATTCATGATCTGTGGTTCAAACAGACTTTTGCTTTGGATCATGGAAAATACTTAATTGTGAAACTTAGCATTGGGTTTCACTGCTTTTGGTACATTATTAGAACAGGTTTCTTTTGCGTGAACTTGCGCCAGTCCACTAGTCCCAGAGTAGTTACTTTACTCCTTGCTATTGGGCAAATGAGCATCAGTGTAATCCGTGCTTTTCCTTGAAGGCGGGAGATAGTTTCAGTTGCTGGACACTTTCCCTTTTTTTTTCTTTTTTTCCCTCCCCATAATGTTGGCCACCAAGTGCTTACAAAAGTCCTGAGCTCAGGAGCACAGTGAGCAGGGATTTTTGTGACCGTTGCTGAGCTTTCAGAACATTTTCCTTAGGAACTACAGCCAAGGGGCTGGGATAGCGGGGCAAGAGTTTCTGTCAAGGACACAGCCGGGACGAGGCATGGCAGGGAGCGGAAGGAAGGAAATGTGGTAGGTGAGATGGCTTCAGGTACTTGTGATGTGGAGAGGATTCTTGAAGAGCTACCTTCTCACCCAGATGATCTGGATGTAGCTTTGACTTGAGTTTGTGCTGAAACAGAACCCACTGAAGTTTTGATGTTAACTAATCGGTAGCAAAGTGGCATTATAGGGCAGCTGCGGTGTTCTGTTCTGGAGGAGGGATCAGCACTACTGTGAAGTGGCCGATTTGGGCCAGAAATGGGGTTTGGGAACATAGGTGGCAAGTTGTCTTGCAGTGGTTGAGAGCCTCAGTCAGCAAAATCACCATTTCTTCTTGTTGGGAGAACCTACTCCTCCTTTGGTATCTGTTGTGGTCTGAGGAGGTATAGCTGCCTCCTTCTGAATTTGAGGGGGGTGGACAGGGAAAAGGAGTGAGATTCCCAAATGGAGAGTGATCGCTGAGATTGGTTTTCAAAACCGAAAATGTGAAGTGATACAATTAGCTAAAAATGTGCAGCTCACGTGCTCCTAAAGTACGGAGCCGTAAATCAAGCCATTATGGGGTTCTCACTGCACGTACCTTCAGATGTACCAGACCAAACGTGCTGACGCTGAAATTATTGCCGTGGCAGAACTGTGAACACAGCCCACTGCAGTCAGAACAGTGCCCCTGGAGAGGTGACACATCACTGCCTGTAACACGGTCTGAACTGGGTGTTTGCAACAGGCACCAGCTGGCGATGTCACACAGTGGCTTGGAGCAGAAATGCCAGATCCACTGTACCGTGTTAGTAAGAGCTACTGATTGAGGGAAAGATGTTGAAGGAGGACTAGAAAAGGATTTTTATGCTTGTTTCATCCTTAAATTCCCATGCTGGTATTTAACCAGATGAATAAAAAATGGTGCTTTCCCCATGGAAGATGGCACAGTGTTACTTGTGCCTAAGCCTCTCTACTGGTTGTGTCCAGAGCAGGGAGCTGTAACTGGAGGCCAGATGGGCAGGTCTTCTGGAGTGCCAGTGTGCCAAAACAGGGAACTCAACTGGCTTCAGAACATGTGCAAGCGTGTCAGTGAGGATACCACAAAATCTTAAACCGGTATTAATTCTGCCACTTGGCAGAGCTATACAGATCAGAACTGAGTTTTAGTTAATGTATCCAGCATTACCAAAATAGAATTACCACTGAGTTTGGAATAAAAGGGGTAAAATTACAAAGCCAGCATTTCTAAGAAAAAACCCCCAAAACTCTAGTGCCTTTTTCTTTCGAGCTTGTGATGTTATGTCCCTTCAGAAAAGGTAAGGGCTATGTCCTCTCGGATGTAATACTTCGTTTGGCTTACCCATAAGTGGCTTGTTGTGGAATACTTCAGACAAAACTGTCTCTCCGTGGCAGCAGTGGAGCTAACTGCAATGTGCTGAGTAGCTTTAAGAGCCACCTCCACCCTGTATGCGTGTACAAACAGCACACGAGTTCATAAGGTATCAACCCTTGGTTATTTCCTCTGCCCTATCCTGTGGAAGGGGAGCTCAGCCTTTCTTTCCAGTGTTCTAGTTTTGCAGTTTGGTTCTTCCTGTAATTTGTTACCTAACGGCCATAACATACCATTACTGATAGTGTTCTGGAGCCTCAACTCTGCATGTAGCTGGGAGTTTAAAATAATTGTGGTTTCTTTTTTTGATTTTTTTCTCAGATCCTATGCTTTTTATATTTCTACACTGTTTTGGCACATCCAAGTCTAACTAAAGCAATAGCCTAAAGCCCATCTGAACAGTAACTCTCAAAAAATAAATAAAAAACCTAGGCACCAATGAGTCATTTAAATGTTGAACTCTGCATTTAGACTTTGTAGTTTCTTAATTCCTCAGCCCCTCTAAAATGTTTCTTTGGTGCTAGAAGTAACTTATTGAACATCCAAATGAATGTAAAATAAAGTATTTTTAATGTATGAAATATGGATATCAATATTTATTTTATACTTGCAAGGAAATTCAAGGTGGTAAATGTTTGCTTTAGCAAATACTAGTCCCTTGGAAAGGGCTTCCCTAGAAGCATTGTCAGCTATGCTTTTAATTTTAAAGGTGACTTGCACTAGAGGATGCTGCTGTTCCATATTTTCACATGGAACTGATTTAGTTTAAGCATTCCTTTGTCATGAGCTGCTGTTTTTCTGTTTGTTCAAGACGAGATGCAGTTATGTTAATCCAGCAACTTACTAGAGCTGTGCTGCTGCTTTTCTATGGTGAAGGGGCTGAGAAAAAACATGGCAAAGAGCTCTTCAACTTGTATCTTGTGTTGATCTGGAAGTGCTTCCTGTACTGTACAAATAACCTAGCCTTCATGTTGCTGATGAAAAGGTGTTTTATATGCTTAATGCTCCTGACTTTTCTACTTAAAGCTATTACTAATGATAGGCTTACATCAGTGCTGTTAGGACAGATAACTATGAAAAAGTGACACTCCATAAGCTATTCAAAATACTGATCTTCTGCTACTGAGGCAGCAGTAAGTCTGTTTTAATGCTGTATGTTTACTTCAATCAGTCCAGTTCCAGTGATGTTTTACAGTAATACTTGCTCACTAGGTAACAAGGGAGCATTAATCTCCATTCTGTGTCCTACCCAGTGCAGAAGGGCTTATTACCCTCCTGCCCTGTGTTCCGCTGCAGTCCCAGCAAGCATTAAGAACAGCATTAGTAGGTTTGCACGAGTCTTTGACCATAAACTGCCTTGTAAATCACAGAAACTAAGCACTCTGCCATTATTCTTTTGTGTGGTGGCTGCATTAAATTTCTTTGCAACTGTAACAGACATCCTTACTTGGTTTACTATTTCTTCTTGCAAAATGTTTTTGCATGTGCCCCAGTTGCTCTTAAGCGATGACACATTAAATACTGTGAAGGAAGGTACCTGGTGAGCAGGTTCAGCTCCTTCCTTAAAGGGAATGTTGCACTCATTTGAATAGTGTACTGGTCTAGCTGTGCCAGACACGCAAATGCCTGTGCTGAAATCATGTAAAACCTACCTGATGTTGTGCACACTCAGCATTTTACTAGGTTTCTGCATTGTATATTGGTAAATAAACTTGTATTAAAGTTTCTTTCCCTTATTGATTTAATGGTCCTCTCTGAAAAATCTTTGCAATAACAGACAGAGATGCATTTTAGGTAAACAGTGATGGGTGGAGAGGTGGTCTTTATGAAAGCGCTAAACCAGAGGTACTGGTGGTAGCTTTGTTGGCTTCTCATAATGCTTAAATTTCAGAACCACCTCTCTCTGTCCTTCTATTTCTTTAGTGCTTACTGTTGTATGACAGAGAGGGCAGGTGATTTGCCTGAGGCTTGCCATGCTGAAAGCCTCTCTGAAAGGGCAGGTGAAGGAAAAAGAACTTAAATGAGATACTCAGTTACCAGCTTTAAAGATACTAGCCTGAGTCTTGTGCTGAACACTGAACAGTAACTTTGTTTAGGAACACCCTGAATGAAGTAGTCCAAAACAGCTTGTGGGAGGCACTGGGAAGCTCATTAACAAAAATCCTAAATCTACTACGGAAGAAGCTGTCTTTTTTTTTTTTTTTTTTTCCTTCCAGTAGGGCAATTAAACCACTTCTATATTAATGAAGTTACTATTAGATTTAGTTTAGATACAGAGGGGTTGTGAGGGGACAGAATAGATGACAATTCTTAAAAGGTACATAGTAGGCTGTAACCCAGATGGAATGCCCCTATTGGGTTTGTTTGTCATTTTTTTGGTTGGTTGTTTTTGGTTGGTTGTTTTCCTGTAGTTTTACACTCAGTCTTTGCATTTTGATCCCTGTAATTTAGGGTTTGGTTTTTTTAAAAAAAACCCACTGTACTTATTTTCTCACATGCACCAAAAATTACTCTCCCTCCCCTGTCCAGTCAAAAGTGATTTTTCTCCCTGAGACTGTCTGATTCCTCTAAGGCAAACCTGCACTGGGAAAAAAAAGTATTAAAGAACAAGTAATTACTTCTCACCATGAGTAGGTCTAGTGTTCAGTAAGCTGCTGGCAATGCCACATCTGAACCAAAACAAATAATACTTAAGGTATGAAGTTCCTTAATCCAAGACAACCAGAAACAATGGTGAAAAAAACAGAAGTACCATTTTACCAGGTCCTAATAACCTATGTAATTTTGTAGTTTCTTTCCTGTGTGTTAAATGTATGGGTTTTGATGACACAAGAGGACAGATGCTTCAAGTTGTGTCATTTGCCAAGCTCCATCCACTCCTATCCAGGTGACCAGACAACTGCAGGACAATGCATTCAGTTAATCACATACTGTATTTTAGCCTGATTCTGCAGGAGTGGGAGCAGCAGGGGAGTTAGACAGGGCAAGTGCTGTCTAGGGGAAGGGTTCTGTTGCAACTCAAGATCCAAGCTGAGTAAGTGCAAGAAATAAAGATGAAACTAAGTCCACATTTTTGCGTGAGCCACTTACATGCGATTACTTGTGTAACTAAAAGACAGTATATACCAACCTCTCACCTACCTGCTTTTTTGGGTACTCTCTTTCAGCAAGGTTGTAACTACAGTTTGCATAATAAACTGATAGAAAAGCTTGGAAGTTACAAGACTATCAAAATTGTTTAAACCAATTTATACAATATTAAATTAAAAATCCAGAGATAGGATAAATTCTATTGGTTCTTCAATGCCATACAAGTATTAGATGGTTTTCTTGAGTCAACATTAGTCCAGAACAAAAAGGGTTGAACAATGACAAAAGACATCTACTCTCTACTGCCTTTTATTTACAGGTCAAAATTCACAATGGTTTCAATTTCAGTTGTTGAGATTATTTATGAAGAAAAAGGGTGTTTATCACATCAGTGAGTAAAAGTTGATGGATGCTTGCAGAAAATGGGTTATTTTGTACTACTTCACCCACTTCTGCAGTGTCAGATTCTACAACACAAGAAGAAGTGTTTGAACCACTATTTGGATTTCCAATCTGCACCTTGTGATAAACGTGAGATTGCAAAATTCATTCCTTTCAATTTAATGTACCTTTGGAAGCAATAATTGTAAAAAATGTGATCTAAAGCATTAGCAGGCTTAATGGCTCCTGTATTTCACATTTAAGAAGAGAGCTTACAGAACAGTGATGTTGAAGGCCACTAAGCAGAAGAATTTCATGGGTTGCTTCATTTTCACTGGGAGACCGTAGCCAATTCATTTGAACCTCTCAGGGGCATAGGAATGAGGAAAGCATGGGGAAAGAGAAAAACCATCCAGCTGTTTAATAGTTGTATGGCATTTTAAATTCTCAGATTAAGCAGCTAAGCATCTTTCACAACACCCACCAAGGCAGGCCGCAGTGTACGCCCGTGCAGCTTATAGCCAATCTTAGATACCAACGCAATAGTGCCAGGCTCCTTCCCTTCCATGGGAGCGTGGAACAATGCTTCGTGTTCATAGGGATCGAACTTGGCTCCGACAGGATTCAGTCTGAGCAGGCCATGTTTTTTAAACACTTTTTGAATCTGTACTTCTGTCATAACAAGACCTTCATATAAGCTCTTCAAGTGAGGATTTTCATCCTTAATTTCTTCTTTTGGAACGCTTTCTGTTGCTTTCTCCAAAATGTCTGCAACTTCTAGTAAATCCTTACAGAAGCTCTGAATCCCTAAAAAGAAATAAAAGAGAAGGAAATAGGATCAGTCCACCAAGGGAAACAAATGTTAAAAAAAAAAAAAAAGCAGACCAACAAACCAAACAACCAGCAACCCCCAAAATCCACAACAATAATCTGTACTTTTAACAACAGATCATACTGTAAACATTTGGGGCAAAACATCCTTTCCAGTTTTACTCGATGGTACAGAATTATTATGGATACCCTGAAACCACACCACTTTCTCTGGTTCTATAGAAAAAAAAAAAAAAAAAGTATTTCAACAATACATAAAAGAGCTAAATCTATGCTGATGACCTGACATTAACAGTTAAAAGTTTTGACCAGTCACCAAAACCTTCAGGTGGCTTAATGTACTTTCCTCATGTTTCTCTCATCCTGCGATTCACCTAAACTTTAAAGTGTTATGTTGATCTATTCCTACCATTTAATCTGATGTGCTAAAAATATTTGCAGAGTAAAAAGCATGTAAGGAATCCAAGAGATGAACATGGGTTCTTGAAGGAAAAGAACTCGCACGTCTCCCTCCCACTACAAACTGCTTTTACAGAGTCAGAGGCTGTGCCTTGTAAAGACTGAACAATTCCTAAGCTAATGACAGTCCATGTCCTGAAGCTGTTCTCTGGCTCACACTAAAAGAACCTGGACTAAATTCACTTAAGGCAAACTGTCTCTAGAAAGCATGAAAAATCAAAATAATTCAGTAGAATAACACACTTCTACACAGAAGTAAGCCAATGACAAACTGCACTACATTGTGATAGCCTTGTTCTTTTTTTAATTTTTTTTTTTTTAGCCACAGACAGCCTTTTTCATTCTAGTTCACATTTTAAATATATTTTTTTCTTACGAAGAAGTGATAGAGTGTTACCAGAGGACAAATCTTCAGTTTAGACAAATAAACTATGAAAGCATCTTGCAAGTGAGTTCTTGGGAAAGGGTCACTTTAACAACTGCACAACTCTGTACAGAGACTTGAACTCTTTGTAGAACAGTAAATGCATCCACTTAGTTCCAAAAATATGAACAAATGAATTAATGTCTTCAATTAAAACTGTGGTTAGGGCTGAAGCGTCCCAAACATCGATTAAACAGTTGTCCAGGCATCTGGATCAAAGCAAGTAACCAAATTCTTCAGAAAGTGTTTTGTTGTTGTTTTTTTGTGTTTGCATAAGTTAACCTCTGCAAATACGTGACTGCGTCTCTGTGAACTGATGCAAATCTCAGGAATTAGTTTCTGTTCCTTCAACAGAAGGAGTCAGATACCAATGATAAAACCTACAATGATGCAGATTATCTGTAATTTAGTTTTCACAAAAACAATTATTTGAATACTTATTTCTATTGTAGTGTCTCTGAGCTCTGATATGACTCAAAGTCCTTTTGCACTTGGTAGCGTATTAGTGAAACAATGCTTATTGAAAATCAACTTCAGGATGAAGCATTCAAACACTCATGAAAATGGCAGAATACTGTGTAACTGAGAAATACTCTTCCTTACAGTACACGTTAACTGAAGAGCCTTTGTTCAGAAATTAAAACTTCTGTATTCAGGATTAAACTATACAGCTGTGTATAGTGTGTGGCAAAAAAGGCCGACACATCGTTCACACCAGAGTGACAGTCAAACACTAAGATGATACAACACCCTTCTGCTGCAGCATTTCTGGTTTACAGATTTGTGTTTGAACTGTCAAAGAGTCAGATCAGATTTCAGTAAACTGACTGTTGAAAAAAGTTGTGTTTCTAGGGGTCCTCATAGCCAGTGATTGTACATTCCTACCACTGAAAAGCTTCCACCCATCTAAATGTATTGTTTCTATTTGAAAGCTATGGCCTTCAACAGAACAGAAAAGTTACTCAAATATAAAAGGCTAAAAAAAACCAAGCCAACCAAAAAGAACAAAATCCAATACAAACACCAAGAACAACAACAAAAAAAGATGTCTTGGTTCAGTTCTCTGCAGTTAGTTCCAAGACCAAAGTGCATGAAGGCGGCAAATTTCAGGCCACAAACCTTACTGGAAAAATGTACCTTGTCTACCAAGATGATTACAATTCCGATGCAGAGCAGAGGATCTGTTCAAATCTCTCTGCCTCAAATGCATTATTTAACCAGGTGGTCAGAATCACTGGGAAGTGCAACTTGTCAAAGCTGCAGGCCACTCAGCAAAATTTTCCAGGCTTTGCATTTCCTGGGTCTTACAAGTTTACACAAGAGGAGCCTCCACTGACCGTATAACTTTGCCTCTTCTACCAGTTTCTGGCTTCTTTGCCTCACGTTTTCTGCATCTGCCAACGCACGCTTGTACTTGTCCTAAAGAAAAATCAGTAACAGAAAAGATTTCATTCCCAGTGGTTGGGCAGTTGACAATAATTCAAAGCAGCATCTTGAGTAAAAAACATTTTAAACAGTTACATAGCCTAAACCAAACATCTAAAGAGGAATCTGAAGACAACATGCTGATTATCACGGCATCCTTCCTACCAAGGCAGATGTCTGCTTCACTTCAGTGCAGACAGAGGGGATGGAAAGGAAGTAAGATCCAGAATCTGTCAACAGATTAGCTGGAAAAAAATTTTAACTCCATGAATATATGAAGTATTTTGAATGAAAGATTTCTGCTTTTTCTGATGTGATATAAGGTATTTTTACACTATGATAAATGAGATTCAACCCAGACATGACTATCAAACCACCTCTTCTCTCTCCATACATACCACAGAGCATCCTCCAGTGTTTTTTCAGACTATGAAGTCTTAATTCCTCTGTTGTTCAGGTTAAGTTTTGGTCTATTCCTAGCAATATGGGCACGTAGTAGCAGATGTACTAAGAATGAAATTCAATAAACTTAGCCACTTCAGGTTGAGTGCTTCAGCACCTAACCCTGAACTCCACATTGGGCTTCCATTCTGAATATTCCTGACCCTCACATGCTAGTCAAGAATCTCAAAACAGAATAAAAATAGTCAACGAGTTGACTGAAGAACCAACCACATTACATAGACAGTAGCAAATGCTGTCAGCAGAGATGTTAAATGACATCTCAGCTTTGTCCTTCAGTGCTTTGGGAAGGGCCACAGAAAGGAAACTCAATCCACTTATGATCCATAGGTGTTGCTTCTACAGAAGGTTCTGGGCTACCTCACAAGTCTCAAATGGTCCTGAAAGACATTTCATATAAAGCACTCATCCAGAAAAGCAACACCTTTGTTTAATCCACACCTCCCACCTCTCAAGGCATCCTTCACCCTCTGCTGAAGTCACACACAGGAGAGAACACAAGATACATTAGGCTAGAGAGAAGGAAGGTGACACTTCATCTGTGTGTTTGAAAGGCTCCCCAACAAAGCAGGTTTAAAACTTCCACTTCCTGAGTATGTAATAAGTACAGTATTATATGAAAGCTAAGCATCATTAACCCTGACCTTTGAAAAGTCAGCAGTTGTTTTCAGAAAGCCTACTCTCAGCACACACATATAAATACATCAAAGACGCACTCAAACCCTTCCGTGGGCTTCCAAAAATGCTTTCTTGACTGAGCAAAACCAAGTCAGCAAAACTCAGTAACAAACTTTCAGTCTGGAGAAGGTCCAATTCTATCCAGAAATCAGAAAGAAATAATCAAAAAATCTTAATTTTGGACTAGGGATACATCTCAGGTCTTGAAGAACATCTACTCTTAATTTTAAAGAAATTGTTAAGTTGCAGGTTTTTATTCAACAACTCATCAGAAGTCACACAACCATATCTACATTGTACCCTAAGAATCTGTAATGAACACTCTTTAAGTGTGTGGTTTTTAAGGCATGCAACCTGATGATCAAAAGACACTTACAGTAACTTCCTTTAGCTGTTCTTCCAGTTTGACCTTTTCTTCAGTTAACATTTTTTCAGCAGAGCTGGGTTCAACCTTCTGCTCATTTTGGCTCTGACTCTGGTCCTCTTCCAAGTTCTGGCCCGTATTTTTCTGTTGTGTTGCCACACAAAGCAGTCGTGGAGAAGTCCTAAGGCAAAAACATTGTGGACAATATTAACCAGTTGCTTACTTTGTCAGGAATTAGAATTTTCTGGACACACTGGAAATTTTCACATTGAAGGAGAAATTAATACAACAGTTCTAGTTCTATGAAAACTGCAGAATCTTTCATCAGAAGTACCTGAATTTACCCCATCTAAGCTGTTGCTAAAAATAAGTTTGCTACAAGATAGGAACCATTGGGCCACAATTTTTAAGTGTCCACTATATTCAGTTTATAAAGTTGCAGCACTTCCACGGGGAATATAACCTTGTTTTCACATAATCGCAGAATTTCTGAGGCTGCAAGATCATCAAGTCCAGCCTATGACCCAACACCATGACATCAGCTAGACTATGGCACTAAGCACCACATCCAATCTTTCCGTCAACGCCTCCAGGGATGGTGACCTCCCTGGGCAGTCCATTCCAGTGTTTTATCACCCTTTCCATAAGGAAGTGCTTCCTAATATCCAACCTAAACCTCCCTGGCACAGCTTCAGGCCATGCCCTCTGGTCCTGTCACTAGTTGCCTGGGAGAAGAGCCTGTCCCCCACCTGACTACAATTTCCCTTCAGGTAGTGGTAGAGTGATGAGGTCCCCCCTGAGTCTCCTCTTCTCCAAGCTGAGCAACTCCAGCCCAGCTCTTTTCAGCACAGTACTCTACGAGGAAACAAATCCCATCTATGTGATGCCATCAACTTCAACAGTATCCCAGAAAGCACACTAAGGAGAAGAGGGGTTAGTTGCTGAATGCTAGAAAGCAACAGAAAAGCACCTTCTGTGTCACTGCTGTATCTCGGTACTATATTGCAAACAGTACTTCAAGAGTGGGCCAGCCTCCATGAAGATAATTATATATCCCTTTCTAACGTTTCTTATGTTGAAGCTACTGAGCTTCCTGAACAAACTGGTTGGCAGACGAGGCGGGCGGGTCAGTGGCCCAACGGCAAAAGGCCGCAGATCCGCACGCTACATCGAAGCTTCAGGCGCGGAGGCCTTCAGAGTTAAGCCTAGGCGAGGAGGGCCCTGCAATGCCTGACCGGGACGCTCTCACGGGGGAGCATAAGAGAAGACAACAAAGGGCCGCAAGAAATACGAGGGGGGGGTGGGGGGGGAAGGAGCACCAGCAGGTCCCGGCTGTAGGAAGGGACTCCCCGGCACAGCGCCGGAGAGCCGGGCCTCAGGGAAGGAAGCACCTTCGTGCGGCGGGTCTGGGCCCCGCTCTCCTCTCGGCGCGGCCCGGAGGAGTGACGGCGATACGGCGAGTGAGGACCCGGATGCAGACCCGCCCCGGCGAGCCCGACCCAGACCGGGCGGCGCGGTGCGACCCTCACCTCAGGGAGAAGCTCAGCAGCGGGTACCGCGGGCGCAACGCGGCTCGCACACACTGAGCCACCGCCGCCATAGCGCCTTCCTGCCCACCGACCGCGTCAGCCCGTCTCCTCGTGCTCCCGAGAGGCTGCCACCAATCAGCGAGCGGGCAGGCCAAGAGTGACGCGGCCAAGGACCAATCCTCAGGCCAAACAGAAGAGGCCTACGGGGGCGGGAAGGTGGTGCCCGCAGAGTTTCCGGGGCGCCGCGGGGAGCTCCAGTGAGAAGCGCTCTCCTCGCCCCACCCCTGGGGCGGAAGGTGACGCGGAGGGCGGGGCTGCACGAGTGCGGCGGGGCTCGGGCGGGGAGGGCTATTTTGTCACGTGAGCAAGCAGGCGGAGGCTGTGTCAGGCTTGGCTGTGTCAGGCTGGGTTGTGGGGCCTGGCGGGGTCTCGCTGCCCGCCCCAGGGATGTTAAAGCAGAACGTCGGGAGCGAGGGCCCGCGAGAGTCGGCGGGGTGCTGCTTAAAGTCAGGCGTCGATGTTTTTCTGTCAAAACTGGTCAGTGCAGGCTGGAGGTTGCTTGGTGGCTGCTGGTAGTCCAGTCCAAGGATCTGCACCTTTCCTGTGCAAGTTCTGACTGAAAAAAAGTCTGGAACCAAAGCTTGCAGCTCTTTTTTTTTTTTTTTTTTTTTTTTTTTTTAATCTGCTTAATAATAGTGATCATGATTTAAAATACAGGCATTTCATTAAAAGGGAGGCCCTGCTAATGCACTGCTTCCAAATTTGGCCACCTGCCTGTGCAAGTGTCCTGTTGTAACAAGTTTACGGAAACCCTGCTCGGTGGTACTTTGAGGATCACTTACTAACTTCAGGAGGATCACTCATTAACTTCAGCAGCGTTGTCAATTAGTTTTTCATTACCCTGTTAAAAGGGGGAGAAATCCAGGTCGTGCATTTATTGTACATTCCCAAAGTGAAGGTTGTTCACCGGTGTTTGAACACCAGCTGCTAACCTGGTTTCTGCATAAGTTTGTGCTCTTTCCAAACAAAATCTGAAGGATGAAGAAGATGCCAATTTCATAATGCAAATACAGTAAATGTTCTATAAGTGTATAATGAAAGTATTGCCAAAAGAGAAGCTTCAGGAGACATTTCTGGCTTGCCGCTTGAGAATCTGCAGAAGTCAGGACCTGCGACGTTCAGACATCGGCAGAGTGTACAGTTTTGAGCATGGCTTTTATTTGTCAGGATGGCTTGTCTATGACGTGTGGCTTTGTGGCCTCTGCAGAAAGCACGATAAATGGTGTAACGAGGCCAGTGGCCTCATGCCATGCGAACTGTTACATCCCAGGGAGTCTCACTGTCTCACAGTTACATGGCTGTGGATTTCTCCTCCTGTGAGAAGATCTGGAAGAGCTAGAAGCGTACCAATAAATCCTCTTGGGTGACAACAGGCAACAGCTTTAAGATAAGAACCAAATGGTTTTGCAGTCTGTGGTTTTTATATTTTGGTGATCACTATTTTGTGATGTGACGCTGGTACAGTCCAGCAGCTTGCCTATACAGAACATGGCAGAGAAAAAGGGGGTGTGTCATGTACAGTTCATACATGGAGTTGCTGTAGTGCTGTCAATATCTGCGTTCTGGAAAGTAGCTAAGCCACAAATTCCAAGCTTCATCCTCAGAAATACTGAAAGAAGTAGTTGAGGAATTGTGTTAAAGATGCTGATAATGCTGAGGAGGGATCAAAGAGAACAAGCTGCAAAATAGGAATAGCCATAAAGGACAATACCCATAGGAAGCCATGAAGAAACGAGACACAGAAGATAAGCGGGTCTTTTAAAAAATCTTGGAAAGATTATTGGCTCCTTACAAAACCTAGACAAGCAGTCTGACTGCCTCATCTTTTTTTGTCTATTGTTTCTCCCTGACACCCTCAGCATGTTGCTTCTTATTTCAGCCATTCTTCATTCTCTGCTGTCTACCATCTTTGGAAGTTGTGCTTGATTAATAATTGATCATAAAATCACAGAACTGATAAAATGTTGAGAAGATCCCATTACCAGCATGTCTCATTAATAATTTGAGTCCAGTATGTTTTACTCAGATTCCTGAAACAAGTTCCTCCTTGTATTTGGATTCATTTACCCCAAATGACAGTTCATAGGCCATCTGCAAGCAGATTTTCAAGGTACTTCCCAGTGAAAATTTTGTTGTGATTTTCTCAACTTGAACAGCTGTCAAGAAAAACCCACAGCTAGCACAGATACTGATGGCTCCTGACTAAACGGCATATGCAGCACACAGTAAGAACATGCGAGGTTACATGGAGCTTGTTTGCCTTGTGATTGGCTGATGTTGGCTGTAAGTACTGTCCCACTTTGACCAAAATGAGAAAAAAACCCCTTTTTCAGTCTTTGTTCTGCTCTACACTGTTGCAGTCTGCTCTCTTTTAATCGTAGTGCCACCTAGTGGGTTGTGTTTTTTTAAACTCAACTAATGAGTATTTGGCATCTGTTGCTTGACCTGGTTGGCAGCCACAGATGTTCAGCTGCAAGCACAGTTTTGTTCTTAAGCAGTCCTCTCCATATCAAGCGGTCTTTTGCTCTTCACATAAACACCAGGTTTGAATGTGATTGCATGAGGAGTAATGCTTATCCTGGATTTTAAAACATAAACCAGCTGGTGCTTTTCAACTTGAGGTGGTTAAAAGTATATATAACAATTCCTGTGGACCAGTGATAGAATCAGGTAGTTTGGATATAATTCTCCATTCTTTTAGTGATGCAATTTGTGGTCTTGTGCAGTTATTTCCACATTTCTACCACTACAAATGAAGGGTAGCAGTCTTTCAGTACTGTACAAGAAAGTTGTTTAGAGAGCACAAGGGAATTTCTGTGGTGTTTTGAAAATTCAAAATGTCAACTGAATGATAAGTCTCCTTTTTGTTATTAACATTCCACTTGTAGTAAAGAGACTTGTGATCCTTTGAGATGAAAAATGCCATAAATGCAAGATTTGTACTTGAAATGTTAAATGAAAAATTAAGGCATTTCTGTTTCTCTAAAAAAACCCTCAAACCAGCCAGTTCTGTCTTCTAATGCAAAGATATAGTCTATTGATATTCAGCCAGCAAAGGGAATGTCATTACATTTGTGTTTCAATCATGAACTATATTATTAATGTTTTGAGGCTAAAAGCAAAAGGGTATCATATCATCTCTGATCAGATACGTTATATGTCATCCTAATAAGAACAAAATATTGAGCTACGGTGGGAGCAAGTGGAAAAAAAATATACCAAAAAATATCTCTGTACATATTCTAGCAGTGACCTTTCAGGCCAGTTACCAGGAAATAGCTACATCATACTAAAAAATGTTAATTTATCTATAAGACTGGTGCTGAACTATGTAGCAGTGAAGACAAACTTGTTATTCATACCTGCACCCTTTAGAAAAGACTGAAGATAAGACCACTGAGCCATAGTATTCCATAGTCCAGTGTGGGAAGATGTTTAGTGTAAAATTAAAGGATTGATCCTTGTATATAAAATAAGAAAATGTTTTCCTCTATAAGGATTATTGAGACAGAGGATCAGCTACACCCTGGGTCCATTTCAGACAGAGGACAATAAAGATGAAATCATTACTTGAATCCAGAAACTTTAAATCCTGAAATGCAGGTTGGGGTGTGGGGGGAAGATAACCCTACTTTCTTTTAATTAGAGCAGTACTAAGACAGTTAATCTGTATGTTAAGAATTTATAATTTTTAATTCAAACATTTTAAGAAATCTCTCCCAAGAGAAAATGTGTAACACTTACTTTCTGCCTAGTTTCTCCTTAGGCTGAAAATACAGAGTCATACATCTTACAGTGATTATAAAGAGAACTCTTTGAGTTCCCATAGCTTTCTGCAAACGAGTTTGAAAGGTACATTTTGTAACTATCTGGTTGCCTGGAGAATGTTGTCACTGTGTTGGAAATCTAATGGCTGTAGCCACAGGGCTCTGAAGAGAGCTAATTAGAGCAATTTAGAATAACAAAACTTCTGTTCCTGGGAGGACACTGAAGAGATCCTTCCCCAAAGCAGCATGCAACAATTTCAGAGACAATTTACTGTAATATTCCTGCAGAAGTCATCTGGTATCCCAAGGATTTACAAATCTGGCTAACTCCTCTGGTTTGTTCGCTTAGTCCTCATGGTATCAGGAACACTCACATGTCATATAACATTCCTGGAAATATAAAGATGGAAAAACTCTGTCAATGAAGCATTGTTGGCCTTCTATTACCAGTCAGACCCAAGCGGTTCAAACGCACAGAAGCAAACTTCTATCATGCTGATGTGGCCTTCCACCTTGAGACATATTCATTGAGCTTTGAGTTTTCAAATCAGTTGTGATTCTCTTAATCTGGTGTTATGGATTTTCTTAATACTCTTTGTCGAAAAAAATTGTTGCCTTTCAGTTTATCAGAATAAGTTGATAGGAGGTCAGCTCTCTTTTGTCGCATTCAGCTTTGGCAAGAAGACAGCAGGTGCTGGTATCCCTTTCTCTACAAAGCCTAACCATGGAAGTTACTGGAAGGGTATTTTGACATTCTGATCTACCTTTTTTTTTTTCTTCTTTCTTAATTTTTCTTTAAGATTTGATGAATTAGTTGCTGTGGGCCTGTTTCTGCTGCCCTCGTGTACAAGTGATTTGTATCAGTCAAAGGGAGCGTTGTGCGGAGAAGGGCTGCCAAGCCAGGTGCCGGGCAAATAGGCTGCCAGTGGTGCTGGAAAAGCCTGAGGCCTGGCTGTTTATTGCTCAAGTGTGACTTGTGCAAATGCTTCTCCCTTGCTTTTTACATATTTTTTCTGATGACTGACAGGATGTTGAACAGCATGGTTGGCTGGGCCAGCGCACAGAGCTCTGTTTAGCTGTGATGCTTTAGTGCTGTGATTCCCGGTTCAGTCTCAGGTGGGCTGTTCTTTGTGCACCCAGCTGGCTAACAAAGGAGTGCTCATTCTGCTGACGTTGCACAAGGGTATTGAGAAGCTCTGAATAAAAGAGGCGTAAAGCAAAATTTAAAAAGGTTATCTCTGATTCTATTCAACTCCTCTAGAAAGCAGCAAGAGCTTTTAATTGTGTTTCTATGCATAATTAATGAGCGGGTGAACATTTCTGTGGGACCCTTGCTGTCCTCCATTCAATCCTAATCTGGCTAGGTGAGTCTGGCCACACTGGGGACAGAGTTCAGCTAAAAATAGCTGGAGTGGGAGGGAATAAAAAGCTTCTAAAATTCTGACTACTCTATGAATAAAATCTATGTAACACCTTTTTGGTGCTTCATGTGGAGGTCACAGTCTCTGAATCTGGACTTAACCCTGTTCCTAAAATGAGTGCTTCGACACTTTGTTCCCTTTCCACAAGCATCTATGAAGGCACAACTGCAACCCTGTTACAGGAGCTCATATCATTGTCAAAGCCAGACTGGTGAAATTTAAGGGCAGAGAAAGGAGTGTTTTTGTCAGATTTTCCACAAAATCAGTTTGTTGCTGCTAATGAGACCTATGGTATAACTCCAGTTTTTTGAGTTTATTTGAATGTAAAACCTATGCCAGGCAGGTACAGACTGAACTGAAGGAAAGCCCTTGTTTTACATTCACAGTATTTGCACCTTGTTCAGAAAACAAGAGCATGGCTGCTTTAAGTTTTCTACTAGCTGTCACAAAAGTACTTTCACTGCTGTTTTAAAGGTCACCTCAGATTTATGAATCACCTTAGGTTAATGTCTTATTAATCAGCCAGAAATGGGTTGAAAATTATTAGTTCAGCACTCTGAATGTTCTTTTGCTAGATGCTTATAAAATAAAATAAAATACCGGGAAGGGAATCTGTACTTCCATCCTATGTTAAATAGGAATTCTGCTGCTGTAGCTGAAACCACATGGTCTTTTCCCCCTGAGTCCATTACCAGCTCCTGGTCTCTGTGCTGTTCTCTGATCTGAGTGGGCAAGCTGCTTCTCTTTGCCCTTACAACCCATTGTTGGTCCTTGGATTTTGCCAAGGCTTATGCTATCCTTTCTTCTTCTTCCCCTGTCACCTTCTGCCCTGCACTTCCCATCACCACGTCTGCTCTGTTCAGAGTTGAAGAGCCTCTTTAACACACAGCTTCCATCTCTGCTTACTCACTCATTCCTGGGTTTTGCCGTAGCTCCTCCCTGCTGAAGATCACATAATGATTTGTGACCAAGAACACCTTCACCCTTTTGATATTAAACATTGCTTCAACAGCACTGTGTTCATTTCTAGAGGTGAAGTGACCGGTACCCCCTGCTCTGGTTTATGATATTAGTGTTGGCTGATAATTATGCTTGTTCTGTGGTAAAACATTAAGGTGGAGAATCCCTGCCCTGCTGTGGCTTCTCTTTTAATTAATCTTTATTACCGAACAAAGCAGACTCTTCCACTTCAAAGAGCTTATAGCTTTTTTTATGACTAGTGCTGTCTGTAGTTTATTAGACCACCTTTTCCTGCTTGTTTAATTTGCATTTTAAGCCTATTTTAAAAACGGTATTTCTGTTGTGTCTTTTTAAATATGCGTTTATTACTTTTCTATGACTCCCCAAGTGCCTTGGCTGGCAAAGTCTTAATGAATACAATTACTGTCATGTTATAGCTATGAAAATCCACTCCTTGGAATGGGCATGCAAGTCTGAAGAAGCTGAGGAAGAAGAGTATTTTTATCTTGGAATTATTTTAAGTGAAATAGGTTAAATGCATAGGAAAGCGGTTTGTAAAATTATTTTGCAGTTATAGAATCATAAATTGTAGAATGGTTTGGGTTGGAAGAGACCTCAATTATGAACTGTTAATATGTTGATCTTCCCAATTCTACATTATGCACATAAAGCAAATGGTTTATCTGTACTATTACTGCAGTGGTGTTTGCTCTGTAGGACAGATCCACCACAGGCTAACTTTGTAGAACTTGAACACTGACAGTAGTCTGGAAGAACCAAAGAATTCTGTATGTGCTAGAAAACCTGCTTGAGTGTCACTGTACGTTGTCATGCTAATTAGCTAATTAGCGCTGAACTGGTTGTGCTTCTGGAAAGCAAGGAGTATCAGAGACAGCTTGTAGCTCGTACAGCTCTATACTGCTCTGCAGACACATTAGCAACTGTCTACACATCAATTTGATAACTTCTGGTATTTGGAACAGAAGGAGCTGTTTTGGACTGATGGTTGTTGCTTTTCAATAACAATTGTTAATACCCTGGTACTATACCAAGTGTACAAATAAGAAGTTGAGGCTTCAGAGACAACTCTGAGAGCTGTAAAACAGATGCTGTACTCTTCTGCCGGAAGATGCCATGATAGGCTCAGAGGATCTGTTCTCATGGTTCTCCACACTGCAAATAACTGTGTTTCAGAGCCAGCTTTTCAATAAACTCCAGCCAATCTACGTAGATCTTGTAAGCAGTTGTCCAGCACAACTGTAAGCAAGGTCAAGGAAGAGCATAGCACAGGAAATATTTATGCATTAATGGCAATTTCCTTGTATGAGCTCATGGTTTGTAAAGCAGAAATTCTCACCTGGAGGCAATTCTGAGGCAGCAGGCAAATTTGCCTAGATTTTTACTTTTCAGATGTTAGCTGCCTTTGTGAGGGCTCTGCAGATCACTAAGGAAGAGCAAGATGCTGATAAAATTAGGTGATGACTTAAGGCAGTATCAACTTTTCAGGCAGAGTCACTGAATGGGAGAGACAGGATACATTTATCTTCCTCTGTTGGCAAAAAGTGATGGGTTGACCCTGGCCAGCAAGAAAGCACCCACCAGACACTTGCTGATGTTCCCCTACAGCAGGAATGAGGGAGAGAATCAGAAGGGCAAAGGAAACAAAAACTCGTGGGTCAAGATAAAGACAGTTTAATGAAAAAAACCCCACCAAGTGATGGAAAGGCAATCACCTCTCACCAACAGACTGATGCCAGCCTCTAAGTGATGACTGCCTTGGAAAGACTCCCTTCCCAGCTGAGCATGACATACGGCATAGAATAAACCTTCGATCAGTTTGGGTCAGCTGTCCCAGCCAGATCTCCTCCCAGCCTCCTGTCTGCCCCCAGCATGTTTGCTGGGAGGGGCAGAGCGAAAACCAGAAGCCCTGGTGCTTTGTAAGCACAGTTCAGCAATAGCTAAAACATTGTATGTTATCAACACTGTTTTAGTCTTAAATCTAAACCACAGCATCATACAGGTTGCTGTGAAGAAAATTAACTCCATCCCAGCCATAATCAGTACATAAAATAATGGATAGGCCTGACCCTACAGCAGGATAAACACTGTGCTAACTATAAATACAACTTGACTGCATTTGTATAGAATCATAGAATCACCAAATGCTTTGAGTTCAAAGGGACCTTTAGAGGTCATCCAGTCTAACCCCTCTGCAGTTGTCAGAGACATCTGCAACTAGATCAGGTTGCTCAGAGCCCCATCATCCTGACCTTGAATATCTACAGGGATGGGCCCTGCACCACCTCCCTGGGCACCCTGTTCCAGTGTTCCACCACCCTCATAGTAAAGCACTTCTTCCTAATGTCCAATCTAAATCTACCCTTCTCTGGTTTAAAACAATTGCCTCTCGTCCTATCGCTACATGCCCTTGTACACAGCCCCTCCCCAGCTTTCTTGCAGGCCCTCTTCAGGTACTGGAAGGCTGCTATAAGGTCTCCCTGGAGCCTTCTCTTCAGGCTGAACAACCCCGACTCTCTCAGTCTGTATCTTCTGATTTTCTTCAGTTCACGTTAATAGCATGTATCCATTTGATATAGAGAAATACCATTATCTTAAACTCCTAATAATTTTTCTGAAAGCTATAAGAAAATTTTTCAAAAGGAATGGCTGAAATTGTGCATCTGATCTCTATTTATGTACACAAATATTTTGGTCTTCAGACATGTTCTTCATTTGCAGTTCCAGAGAATTTGTAGTAGTCTTCATTTTCCAGGGGTGGCATAATCATGAAGTTTTTCATGCATTTTGTCTTATATTTTCCTTATACATTTAGGTGACATTCTAGTTTTAGGTAAATGCAGGTATTACCTAGATATGGGTAAATATATACCTCTGGTTTAGAGAAACTTACTTCTGTAAAACTGTCTCTGTTTTCTCCTAGAGAAGTCTGTGCCCTGTGGTGAAATGTTACTCTGTTTAGGGACTTCCTGAAATGTCATTTTTAGCATTCCTCCATTTGTTCTGTAAATGCTCCTACTTTACTTGAACTCCTGAGTTTATGTGAAATTTGTTACATTTATTTCTGGAATGAAAGATCACGTGGAGCAGAAGAGTTGAGATGATGTGTTGATGTGACGTGGAGGTGGTATTAGCCTGGAAACAGTAATGCATTATGAAAACCAAGCAGTGTTTTGACCTACAAAGGGTCAAGGGATAAGTTGAGCTTCATTTTGTTTGGACAGTGATACCACTGTGGAACTTTTGTATGTGTCATTTGGGCTGGCAGCAGAGTTGGTTTTTATTCCACCATGTAAGTTACAAAGCAAGTGATTCAGGTGCTAAATGTGTTCAGTCCCATTGCAGACACCCCACAAGCACCACCTGGCCTCCAGCAGCTCTTCCAGATGTGCACAAGCCATAGTAAGTCTTGTTTTGCTTCTACCAGCCCCATACTGATGTCTCATTTAAAATGTCTTTAGATAAGTGTTTTTAGGCACCTGAGTCACTCTTCAAACATCAGTTCTAGCAAATAGGTCTAGAAAAATCCTGTAAGCTACAGTTCTACTCCTGGTGTAACAGCTATACCATTGCAGCTGGTTTACAAGCTCCTCTGTGCATCTCAGAAGAAAAGCCTCTCAAAGATATTTAAGGCTTAGCAAGTTGCTCTCTATTGCAGTCAGAATGCAGCTTTGTATCACTGGAGCTTGTCTGCCTGTGCATTCCCTGTGGTTTTGTGTCCGCTTGGCTCTTGGCAAAATTATTTATGCCCTTTCCAGTCTGCCTTCCAGAATCATTCTGAGGCCTTTGTTTGGCTCAGTCTCATGGTTTTCAGCCTGTTGTCCCTGGCTCTGCTCTCATCTGCTTCACTTATGACTATGACATTTGTCAGTGGTTTACTCAGCTGTTTCAGGAGTTACCCTGTCTTTTGACTCTCACATTTTGTGCCTTGTCTTCTGAGCTGATCATAAATGTGAGGGTCATCATAACCTTGATTTGAGTCATCTGAGTGCAACTCTATGTCTCATGTTGAATTTCTAACTGTTTACCAGCATGTTCTTCTTGCTTTGAACCTAAGACAACCTCAGGAGACAGGCTTTTAAATCTAATGATTGGCTTAAGAAGGCTTGGGATACTCCTTAAGAACCTCCTCTAGCTCCCCCTCTACTCTGCTCTGGTGAGACCTCACCTGGAGTACTGGAGGCCTCAGCCCAAGAAAGACATAAACCTGTTGGAGCTGGTCCAGAGGGGGGCCACAGAAAAATGACCAGAAGACTGGAGCACCTCTCCTATGAAGAAAGGGAGAGAGAGTTGGGGATTTTCAGCCTGGAGAGAGAAGGCTCCGGGGAGAACTTATTGCAGCATTTCAGTACCTAAAGGGGACTTACAAGAAAGATGGGGACAGTATTTTAGCAGGTCTGTTGTGACAGGACAAGGGATAATGTTTTTAAACTTGAAGAGGGTAGACTTAGACTAGGTATAAGAAAGAAATTTTTTACTGTGAGGGTGGTGAAACACTGGAATACGTTGCCCAGAGAGGTGGTAGAAGCCCCATCCCTGGAAACCTTCAAGGTCCAGTTGGATGGGGCTCTGAGCAACCTGATCTAGTTGCAGATGTCCCTACTCATTGCAGAGGGGTTGCGCTGGATGACCTTTAAAAGTCCCTTTGAACCCAAAGCATTCTGTAATTCTCTGGATAACTAGTTAATTCTAAGTGAACAGGAAGATCAAATGTTTGGGATGAGTGAAAAAGTAGTTCAACATCAGGAAGGATTTCATAAAATGTAGTTAAAGTTGAGTTTGCCATTTCCATACCAAATTTTTCTTCATCAAGGTTTGTGGTGAGCTAAATGCTGATTGCTTATCCTTGATGTTTCTTGGTCTCTCTAACATACGCTGGTGCCAGAGATGAAGTGTGTATATAGTACATATAGAAGTACCTGTAATGGCCAGGTTTACATAGTGTCAGGATGCTAACATGTCTGTTTGATGAGCATATTGACATGTATCACAGACTGAACTGAACACTTACAATTTATTTCCTTCTTTAGAAAGCATGTAGTGCTAGTAATGGCATTTTGATTGCTTTTTGGTCATGTCAAAGGTGGTACATTTCTTTCTACTTGTTAAAAAAAAAAAATTTTTTTTGATTTATACAATTTTAATCATAAATATTTACCTGGTGCTTCGACCATATTGAAAATAATCCCCATTGTATTTAGCAAGAAATGTTGCTCCATATGGCACACAGAACTGGCAGCCAGTATACAGCAGATTGGAAAGATCTATTATTTTTCTAAAGTTCTGAAGTGAAAAAAAACATGCCTCTAAAAGTATTTAAGTAATATATTTTTCTTATACCATACCTTGTGTTCGGTAAATGTCTCTGGAAATCAATAAAAACAAATTGTACCTGATATATTCTGTGTTTTGCAAGGAGTGCAAGCCTTTTGCCCTGATTTATTAATATTTGGAAAAAAGTCATTGCACACAGAAATCCTAAATAAATTTTTTAAAAGTAATTAATTACATTTTCCCCCTAGTTAAAGGAGAGTAGGAAGTATAGGAGTGATTGATTTTTACAGCTATGAAAATATTTCTATTTTTTGACAGTAACTGGCATCAAGAATAACAATAACAATTAAAAAAAAAAAAAAAAAAGCCATACTCAGTATTCTTTCTTTGATGTTTTAGGTCTACTCATAGAAGATAGAATATTGACAATTGTTCAGATGCAGTGAAGTTCCCTTTTTTTTTTTTTGTGCAGAGCTAAATTTACCCTTGCTGTAATTTTTCTGAAATCAGGAGAGTGAGTTCTGCTGGCAGGAGAGTGACCTGCTCTGATTGTATTGCTGTTCTAGAAGAGACTACACTCAAGGGGAGTTTCTTCCCTTCAGCTGAAGAATACACACGTACATGTAAATTGTGTTTACCTATGCAACTGGTTGTATGATTATGGCCAGCACAGGCAGAAGAGCACAATAACTTGAATCTGTGGCTTTCAGGTGGAAGAGATAAGCTCTTGTTGTTTCAGAGGAAGGATGCTGTTCCTTATCATGCACTTCATCTGAAATGCTTCACAGCACGCTTGATTAGGCAGAAGCCTTTAGAAACAAATTTGGGTTAGTAATCATGAGCTGTTCAGGCTTGGTATTTTCTATAGAGTATCCAGAAATCAAGGGGAGGGGAGGAGCTTTCTTCTTTTTTTTTTTTAATAAATTAATTTCTAGTGTTGTATCAGAGTGGACTTTTTTGTTATTAAGAAAAACCAGACCAGGTGATGCAAAAGCAATAGGCTCACAGGAGTTTTTCCAGAGCTATTTTAATGAAATGTGTGAGAAAGGAATAGAGGAATATAACATTTACACAGAAGTAGGACCAAACAGATTTGTCATCCAGTTTCTATTTTGAGATTATTCATTTTCTACCTATTAGGCTGTACAGACCCAAATTGTGCAAATTCTCTGTAAACTGACGATTCATAATTCACTCCCAATATTTTGTGTTCCAGTATCCCTTCTACTGATGTGAAAATGTGGATTTTAAAATACAGCTGATTAGATTTTTTTTCTTCTCCCTTGGAAGTATCATGTGTCCAGAAATGTATATGGCTTATTTCTGTGACTGCTTATTTTTATTTATTTTTAATTGATTTTCTCACTCTCATCAGTAGCATATGTATCATACAGGTTGCCATGGTAAATAGGAATGTTTTATTAGCATTGTAAATATTAATTTAAAACATGAGAAGCTGGTAACTAAGATGTTAACACTGCTTTGGAGATTTTCCTGCTTCTGAGATGATAGAAATTATATACGGGGTTAAAAATGTGAAAAGCAACGTGCCTTAGGAAGGAGGTCCTGTAGGGGTAGTACAGCAGCCTAAGGGTGCAGAAATGTAGGATGTTTGGGCTGTGAAGACAACAGGAGGTCAGACATAAGCTGATGAAAGTTGATACTAGAGATGACATGGAACCAACGTTGAAGTTTTAAACTCCTTCATTTCTGGACCATTTGCAGTCAGTCCTTTGCATCAGAGTATGACCAATTGGCTCTGCTGAAGCCAGTGTCAAAAAGAGAGTGTGAAGAAAGGTGGTCAGCTTCAAGGCAGGGAGGGACACAGGGCTGGCCTCCTGAAGTTTCATTTATGACTTCACATCAAATTTGCTGTGCTAAAAAGTAATTTTAGGCAGGTTTCTGAAAACTCCCAGTTACCCAAATTTCATTGAGCTCTGCAGGAGTTACCTGACAGGAAGTTCTTGTAAATTCACCTTTCTAGACATATCATATCTGTAAAACTCATGTCTTTCAGCCTGTTAGATTGCCTGTGAAATGAGTCTGATGCTGTTTTCTTTCTAGAAGATGCAGAAGTACTTTTGGCTAGGTGGTAGTTTTGTCCAATAGAATATTTTTTTTCTTCATAACCTGTGATTCCTGGTGAATTTCTTCCATTCATCCATGAAGTCCCTGTTGTTATGTCCGAGTGTTAATTTTTCACTGTGGCTTCACTTTTAGAGCAGAAGGTTATGAGGTTGGTTGTTGTCCTGCTCTGGGACTTTGACTTGTATTTGATGCTGTCACTGAAGAGTGATTTTAGAAGAAGCTACACAGTGAGAGGTACTATCTTTCAGCCAGTATGTTAAATTGAGGTCACTTCTGTCTATGGCCTTCTTAAAAATCACCTCTGTGTCTTGTCAGGCATTCCATTTCCCACTGAAATTAATTCTAAAAACCAAGGACTGTGCCTGAGATATTACAAAGCCCATAATGGTGGCTCTGTTTGCCCCGTCTTCATTGCACTGCTGGTATTTCACTTAGTATTTTTGTCAGGATTTATATTATAAAACTCAATTTCACTCCGTTCTATACCACAAAGCAGCATATGTCACGCTAACTCCACTGAGCAGAGTAAGATTACTACGTGAAATCTTATATCATCTTGTGATATATATACACACAAGATTACTCAGAAAATAACTTGTCACCACTGTAGACACTTCATGGTTGCTGGAAAAAACACTCCATACTGAAGGTCACATGTATATATACACAGATGTAACAGCTCTATTCACCTTTTGCTAGAGCAGTGCTGCTAGCAGAATGACAGGAGACTAGTAAAGCTTCATACTTTCAAGGAAAACTTTTTGATCCTTTCTGTTTAAAGCACTGAAGTTCCTTATGTTAAAAGAAAACAGAACTTAGTTACTACATAATTTTGTGAAAATAAAAGCACTCTCAACTCCATTTTTCTTTGGACACTATTAAGACTCCAAATGTGTCACGCTTCGCCATACAGCCCACCTCAGTGATTGCACTGTTAGATTGGACACTTTCAGATTGTTATTTCCTTGGTTTGAACTATCTTGAGAATAAACGGTTCAAATAGTTCAATGTCTCTTTCAGTTGAGATGTTAAAAAGCATAGTCCTCGGATTCTTTGTATACTGAAATATTAATACCCATTCACAAGAACAGGACTTGGGAAAGCTGGGTTTGGTGCATCTTTCTCCTCCATACTCTGTTCACTGTACTATAGTCATTTCAAAGGTAAGAAAGCTTCCTTTTTGCTATTCCCATGAAAAGCCACTTAAATTTTCCCTATTGTAGCCTGTCAGAATATAACCTTTACTATTAATGTCCTGTGCCTTTGAAGTGGCTTCCAAAAGCCCAAGTCGTCTTGTTGGTTCTGTGCATTCCCAACTGGGATGATTAGTTTTGCAGACTCACCCTTTATGTGTTCTCATTTACTGTGTATCTAGAACTAAAGTTCAGTTTGGCCATGTGACACCGGTTGATTTCTTGTCTTAAAAACATTTCACAAAACCTCTAAGTTTCCTTTATTTCTGTGTAATGTATTTGGTAGATGTTGCTACATTTCACATTCTTTTTTTGTCACAAAAATTATGTCTTCAGTGACTTGACTTCTAAGAGACCCACATTCGGTTTTTCACAAGGTTCCGATCTAGCTTTGTGCTAATTGATTTTGTTAATGGTTCCAGCAGTATCTTACAACAGAGGAATGTTACATGTGACCCAGTAGTGTTGTGTTCCTTGTAGTCCACTAATCAATAAATGCACTTAAAAAAACTGAACTCTAAAAACATTATTTATAGATATAGGCAAAAGTTGCTTTCTCTGTCGAATTCCTCTTCCTATCCTGTTTCTGAATAAAGAAATTATAAAGCAGCATGCAATTTGCGGAGGCTAGTGACAATGTTTATTTTTATAAATAAATTAGACTGTAAGGGTTCCATTTTGGAAATGGAATTGAAAAATCTCAGTGAACAGAATTCCTGCTTAATAAAAATGGAGGTCTCTTTTAGCATGTTCTGTAACAACAACAAAAATCCAGAAACATTATTGTGCTCACCATCACTATTTCCATGTGGAATTACTTCTTGATATTAAAATGGCAGCAGAGTCTCTCAGCTCTTTTACAGTAACAAAGCCAGGACCTAAATTGGTATTCTACCACTTCCATTTAAATTCTAGCAATTATATCAAATAAACAGATACCTTTTGATTTTTTTTCAAGCCCTGGATGTTGAATTAAAATGGGGAACTTCCTAATTATATCAAATGCTGTCATGAAGAGTTCACTTGAAAGCAATTCAGACATTACAGAGATGAGTATGACTTAGTCAGCTTATTATTTCTTTCACTTGAGTCCTAATATGAAATTGCTTTAATAGCTTTATTGCTGTTTAAAATGTTTTATGGGATTTTCTTCTCCACAGAAATGTTAGTCACCTTATTTAACGTAGGAATCTTTCCTTAATGAAATTAGTATTTATAAAAGTTGTCAGCCTCGTAGGCAAAAATTTGTGTTTATTCTCAGGACAGACATAGTGTAGACAAGAAGAATGTAGTGCTATTGCTAAATAGGCAGGGTCACCTGGACCAAGCTGCGTCAATTAAAGTCATCGCCACAACCGCTGGAAATGGCAGCACCGTGTCCTATGAGGTGTGTTGTGCAGGTGCTCTCAAACCATGTCCTGGCAAAGTCAACTGAGACAGCCAGCTCTGCACTGAAGGAAAGGAGAAGCATTTGCTTGTTTCTTCAACTAGAAAAGGTTTGGGGGCAGTAGCCTATGGCAAAGGCTAGTAACAAGCTACTGTAAATTACTGATCCCTGATACGTGCTTCCTTGCAACATGAATGTGGATCATGACCTGAACTTCCATTTGTTCAATAATACTTCACTCCTATTTCAGAAAAGAACAACTCCTAGCATTATCAATATGCTAATTTTTCTGTAACTTTGCAGTGTGGCTTGTGATGCAGTTGTCTATACCAGTTTAATGTGAATCCAAAACGCTTTTATTGTGAGTTAATAATGCTGAACGCTTCTGCCTTATTTTAAATTGCTGAACATTATGCAGAGCTAAGGACTGTGGGGCTTTGGAATCTTTCAACGGTGGGCAAAGGGATTTGTGCTATTTTATTACTAACATGTAATAAAACTAATCATTACATGGTATGCACACAGCCTGTTTTTCTGTATCAGACATGATTTTGTGTGTTCTTAAGGTAGCATTTACAAGTAATTATCATTATACTCTTTGAAATTTTAGCTTCTGCACAAAAAATGGTCTACCTGGTTTAACAATTTTGATTTGACTTAAAAGGGCATTATTGAACCAGTATTTGAATTGGCACCAGTGTGAATGTCAATGAAATGTGGGTAGACCTGCTCTCCAGAGGGTGGGTAGAGGGACAGATCCACCCTTCAGCTAAATGTTAGCACATTTGATGCGGTACAGCAGGTTAAGAAATGTGCATTGTGGTGCAAAATCAGCTGATGTAGCTCCAGCCCCAACTGGTGTGGTTTGAGATGACCCAAAGGTCACTTTCCCCTGAAGAAATGAGGAGGACTCATGCATTCTGGTTTCTTGGTTCTGATGAAAGGGGAATAACTTTCAGCTGAGAGATGGCAACATGCAGCTTTAGGGCAGTGACACTGCTCAAGGCAGCATTAGGGCAGTAACTGATCACTGCTAAAAATCTAGTTTATTAGTTTTGTGCCACAAAAATATAAACTCTCATAAACTCAAAGAAGCAAATGCAGACTGCAGAGGTGTAAGCCAATTTGATGTAACACCAGAATGTCATAATATTCATGCATAGTACTTCAAAATATCATTCATTAAGCCCATGCAAGTCACAGAGAGGTTTGGGGTGAAGAAACGGTACTACATTACAAAAATTACTAAGCCCCACTGTCTGAATCAACTCAGGCATTGGAAAGAATAAATGTCATGGGAAGTCAATAAGACTTGGCTCCTGGGCAACCTATGTTATTTAAATGTCATGCTCTGTACTAAATAGTGACTCATTTTGTTACTGAATCTTCTTGGGAAATGATGTGGATTAAACTAATGCCGGTGAACAGAGCAGTCACTCCCTGGCCATCTATTTCTGATTTGTTGATTCTTTAAATATCAATACCTTTGCAAGGGGTCTAACAGAAAAAGTGGCTCGTAAACTAAAGGTGACCCAGATGCCTAGTAAATATATATGACAAAGAAACCAAAGGTGGCAAATGCCATATGAATTCTGAACCAGGAATGTTATGTACAGAGGCATACACACTTGCAGCTCTCGAGTGTATTTCAGGTCTGAAAGAGGGTACAATTTTCCAGGAATTATTTCACTGAAGTTGTATATATACTTAAACTAAACCTTTAATTTATTGATCTGAATACTGTAGTGTTTTCCAGTTTTTCCTATCTCTAAACTCAGCTTATGTATCCTCAAAGTAACACAGGTGGATTTGATTGTCAAATAGATGTTGACTGAATTCCAGCTTGTTTTCTAGAGGAAAGTTGGGTTTGAAGTTCTGTTAGAACAAACAGCATCAGCTTGTAGGTGTGCTGGTCACTACTCTTCCTTCATCTTAGTCTTGTACTCAGCGCAGCCAGTGGCTCAGTCTAAGCTCATACTGAAAGCTGTAGGAAGGATTCTATTGATTTATAGGAATTGGACTTCTCAAAGAAAATTATCCTCTGAGATCAAAATCTGGCATCCACTTTCCTTTCTACAATTTTAAGTATCTTTCCTGACTTTTTTTTTGTGAACATAGAGAGATTTTATAGAACTGTATTTAAGTCTACAACAGGAGTTGAAGAAGCAGAAATACTTTGTCTTGTTTTTGTTCTAACCAGATACATGCTTGATTATAGTATTCTCCTGTATGACACCATAGAAAAGAGCTGGCATTTAATAACACTGTTCTGAAAGCTGTGTACTTTGGCTGTAAATAGCATTCCATGTGGAAGATTGGCACAGCAGGTGTCAGCTCAGGATACTCAGAATTCTTCCTCTCTGCTACCATATCAGGCTTAGGAAACCTAACGCTTTTGTGGTTTCATGTTCTACTGTGCTGTTTTTCATTCTCCCTATTCCTATTTTACCTCTTGTCCAGTCTTCCACAAATTTCTTAAATGGATGAGGTTCTACAAAAATGCAAGAAGGAGGACTATGTGAACTGCAGGCTTGGTAGCATCACTTCAGTCCCTGAAGTGATGGAGCAATTTGTGCTGGAAGCTACTTCGAAGATTTTTCATGAGCAAGAAGATAATTGAGAACAGCATGGATTTACCAGGACAAATAATGCCTGACCAATTAATTACCCACTAGAATGAAATGAGTCCTCTGTGGTTGAAGGGATAGCCATGGATGTTGTTTGCCTTGACAAGGCTTCTGACATGGTCTCCCATACTATCTTTGTAGCTAAACTGGCGAGATGTGGATGAAAAATTGGACTGTTGGCTCAAAGAGGAGGGATCAGTGGTTTGGAATAGAACTGGTAGGCAACTGTAAGTGATCTTCCTCAGTGATCAGTACTGGGACTGATACTGTTGGACATCTTCATCAGCTTGAAGGGGCAACATGCACCCTCAGCAAATTCACAAGGGATGCCAAATTGTATGTGTGGGAGGGGAGCAGCTGATCTGCTAGATTGGAGCAGAGCTTCCATACAGAGAGACCTCAACAAGTGGGAGGAATGGGTTGATAGAAGCTTCATAATGTTCACAATGCAAATGCACTGTTCTGCCAAGACAGATTAGTACAGGCTGCGGGCCAACTGGCTAGAAAGCAGCTCTGCAGAAAGACCTGGGGGTCCTGGTGGGCAATGAGGTGATCATGAGTTGTCAGGAACACCCTCAGAGCAATGAAAGACAACTGCATACTGGGCTGCCTTGTCAAGACTGTAGCCAGCAGGTCAAGTGGTTAATCTCTTCTTTTTATGACTACAAGATCCCATGGATACAAGTGTGTTCAGTTCTGACCCCGTGTGCAATAGAGATGAATTAACTGGAGCAAGTCCAGCATGGAGCGAGTAAGATGGTTAGGGAACTGCAGCATAGGAAAATGAAGGAAAGGTAAAGCAGTGCAAGGAAATGTTGAGAGTGCTGTGGTTTTTTTATGCTGGACAAGTTAAGGCTAAGGGAGGATCTAACTACAGGGTTCCACTACCTCGAGGAGGGATTTAGAGAGAATGGAACAAGAATGCAAAAAGACAAGATGCAGTGGATAAAAGTTACTGCATAGAAAATTCAAAGACACTAGGAAAATTTCTTAGATATAAGGTAGTTTTATTTCACAGGGAGGCTGCTTAAGTACTGGAACAGGTTGCCTAGAAAGGTTGTGGAGTCTCCATCCTTGCAGGTATTCTAACTTCCTAAGTCCCTGAGCAACCCAATTTCACTTTAGATCTCACCATGTTTTGAGGAGGAGGTTGGGCTTGTGATCTTCAGAGGTATTTTCCAACCTAACTATTATCAATCCTTGGAAGTCTCACAGAGCTCAGGTAATGCCTGAACAGCAGCACAGTCCAGCTTGTGGGACACAACACTGAGCTGGCTTCTGAACATGACCCTGCTGCTGCCTTGATAATGTACAAGTCACTAGTTTGTTTTCCTCTCCTGTTCCTTCCCTATTTAGCCTGCAAACCTTTTGGATCAGGGAGTGATTTTTTACAAGTTGTTTAGCACACAGCATGCCAGGACCTCGTAGCTGTAAGTGCTGTTTTTCATAAAAAACCATCTGAGGTGAACAACGCTGTAAAAATGCAAAGTGTTAAGCTGGAATTTCTCTCAGACTACATTAGTTTAGTAACACTGAGAAAAACCAAAAATCTCAATATTGTACTGCTCCCAGTGAGAGAATTAAATAAACTGGTGTTACAAATGGATATGGTAGCAATGGTGACTGAAGACTGGGATTGAATTAGAGTAAACTGGAGGAGAGAGGCTGAAAAGTCTTGTACAATTAATAGGGCAAGACAGGGGAGAACAATCTGTATTTGCTCATAAGACCCTGCTTGTCCTTTGGCTCCCTTCTCTCCCTCCTCCCAAAATAAAAATAAAACCACAGGGCTTTTTTTTGGGCTGAAATCTTTATGTGATGTGGTGGAAGACTTTCTGTAGTGTTAATTCCTGGAGGATACTGTGAACCCTTGACTTCCAATTAATGTTGACGTAGAGTCCTCACTGGATTTATGAGCCAGAATTAAGAAGAATAACTCAAATGGACTGCTGCCACAGGCTCTTGAGATTCTCTTGTAGCCAGCTTTGTTGCCACTAGAATTGCTTCTGGCAGAGTACTGCAGCTTCATTTCTTTCCTTTTCCCAAATGGAAGGAAATGTCTGATCACGCCGTGTGCACGTGTTCCCTGCAGCTTCTCAGAAAGGCAGCTGGAACAACTGTTGCATTGAAGAGTTTAGAGACCCAGTGAATAGTTCTAGTGTTGCCACCCATGAGGCAATAGAAGAGCAACCATAGATCTTTTTTCAGTGGCACAAACTAGAACACAGGGAGTTCCACCTCAGCATCAGGAAAAACTTCTTTACTGTGAGGGTGACAGACACTGGAACAGGCTGCCCAGAGAGGCTGTGGAGTCTCCTTCTCTGGAGACTCTCAGAACCCGTCCGGACACATTCCTGTTCAACATGCCCTGGGTGATGCTGCTTTGGCAGGGGGGTTGGACTCCATAGGTCCCTTCCAACCCCTACCATTCTGTGATTTGGTCTGTGATAAAGACTGCTTGGTGGCTAGAGGCAGATTAACTTACTTGTGGAAGAGCACTGTGTTACTACTTTCCCCTGGGCCATGCAACTGTGAGCATGGCTGTGGCATGATATGGTGCTTCAGCAGTGTTAAATATCTGAATAGCCCCTCTTTGCTCCCCACACAACATCTGCCAAGCTAATTTCTGAGCATTGGATAAGTGAACCGTGTTTGCTGATTTCCTTACCTTTCTATCCTAGTTGAGGATGTCCCTGCTCTCAGCAGGGGGGTTGGACTAGATGACCTCTACAGGTCCCTTCCAACACAGACATTTCTATGTTTCTGTGTTTCCCAAAATGAAAGTCTACATTGGAGACAGCTCAGGGTGGGGCTGCAACTTAAAAATATTTGTTCCTACCAATTAATTGTCAGCATTCACCCTTTTCTTTAAAAAGTAAAAAGCATTCTTACCTACTGAGAGTATAAAGCTGTAATGTAAATTACTCTGGAGGTGGTATTTCTAAAATAAATACAAGTCTTAGGTTTATATTAACTTGTGCTTTGCTCAGTTTTGCTCTGATAGAGCTACTATGAACATTTGACAGGTGACTCAGAAAGCTCTGACTTCTATTTTGTTACTGTCCCTGCTTGTCTCATTATTCCTCATTAAGTTCCAGGATGTGATCTACGAGTAATTTGTAATTACATGTAACTAGAAAGGTAATTCTGGTCTTGCAGATAAATCACAGGACTTGATGGCAAGAGATGGAGATTCTTGCAGCTTCATTACCTTTGTGGCGTCCCTCGAGTCACTGGATTTTGGTGTTTCATGGTACCTATCTGCTTAAGTGGGCTCAGAAGCCTTGTCAGGCAAAACAGAGACTCAATGTACAGATTTGGTAAACTTTAATGGACTTATGTGTGAAAGTTAATGATAGGATTTTGTAAGTCTCAACCCAAAATTTAGAGTTTACTCTGTAGCCTGTTTCTGGTGAAAATAGTGCTGCTCTTAGTTCTGTTGTTTGGAACTGGATTAAATTGCATGGAAGAGAGGGAAGATAGCAACAATGTGTGAGGCCTGTGAAGAGATACGGTATAATGCAGCTTCTGCCTTATGTGGTAGCAACATTGCTACCTATAGTAACAATAGCTTTTTATGATGGTCAGAATTACAGTGTAGCTTCAGAAGAGGAACTTAAATCTGAAATTAACAGGCTATAATTTCAGTACCTCGACTACATAGTACATAGTTGAGAAGAGGTCTCTTCTAATAGAAAATTTTCTGAAAGAAAATTCTTGACCTGTGATAATTCTGGGAAAACTGATCTACAGCTTAATCCTGCACACGAAATAGATCAATAAATGGCCAAAAGTAACCTGATGTCTTTATCAAAGACAACGTTCCTATTGAGTAGGGATTTTTTTGGTTGGTTCATTCTGTTGTAGACTATGGCAACTGCTGTGCACAGTGACACCTGGGAAACAGCTAAGTAAAGAGAGACTAAGCATAATCTGTCATTTTTCCCTTTTTTGTTGAAACATAGTTGTGATAACATAGCTTGTTGTTATGTTGGCTGAAAAATATCTCTGTGTGTAATATGGTAAAATTTAGTTGGACTTCTATGTGTAGTGTGTTTTTATGTGATAAAGAGAAGGGGATAAGTGATAAAGAGAGACAGAAAGATCAGTTGAACTGTACTGATCTCAAACTGTATGCTGAAGTCACAGGTCCATTTAGCTGCAGTATGGGGAATTCTGATCCCTAAATGCATTTTCTTTGGTGTGATGATTTTAAAATAAGCTTTTAAAGTTTCTGTATCTTTAAGGATTTTGTAGTTTTCTTTAAAGTATATGGGGCTAATGGATTGACTTGTAGCATAGAAAAGGCTGGGTAAATTTTTTTCCTTAAGCTTATGGTTCTGGTACCTTTACATGCCTGTCCTTCTAGTTCATTGAAATTTGTGTTGACAGAAGTTGAATTTGAGAACAGATACTAACCTTAGTGTCCTTGACATATTCACACTCTACAAGGATAACTCCCTATTCCTGTTTATCACAAGTGATCTAATTAATTTCAGTGGAACTTGTCACAAGACTGAAGATTTTTGGTATCTTTTTTTAGGGGGTTTTAGGTTGATTCTAAAACAGTACAATCCACTTAACTTCTCGATGCAATTTGACGTGAATACTGTTCTAAGCGTTGACAAAGAATAGCAGAACTGTGCTGTTAGTCAGCTGCTGTGTCCCACTCCATGTGTTTGCTTGTGATTCCCATGCCTCCCTCTAATTGTTCAATTAACTAATGGGAGGTGTTATTGATGTTTGTCAAGTGTTTTGAAATCCATGTGTGAATGGTGTCGTGAAAGTGAAAAGCAGTTCTTCATTGCCAGGAAAAACAGGCATTGCTTTGAATGTGGCCCATGAAGTTATCCTCAGTCACTCCCTTATCATTACTTGGCTTTATGAAAAAATAAATAAAACAATGGGGTATGACTGGGCTCATTAAAAACGTATTTCGTTATTAAGCATCCTATAAAGAACATACTGTATTATCAATTACTGGCTTCAGCAGTTTTGGAAAATGGGAGCATCAAAGTACACGAAAGCAAATATTCACCAATGGTATAGTCATTGATTTTCATAGGACTATGGGAGTCAAAAATAGAAGAAGATATTGCAGTGATGTCCTGGGTAATTGACCATTTAAGTGATTCAGGAGTAGTCCTGTAAGCAAGGAAAGAGTTGTCCTTCTTGGGTGCCTGTTCCATATTAATGAGTTTCATACTTAGTCTCTTAGGCTTGTTTCGTTTATAGTAGAGCTCTAAGTACCTAATCTTGACTTGAGAGTACTTGGCATCTTGCAGGATCAGGAACTGTGCCTGCCGAAGCTTGCTGCATTTAATTTAATTGTATCATTTCATTCACTGTTACTCACTCCATCTATCCCAAGGGGAACATAGAGAAAGGGAAGAGAAAAGAGAGTGCCAGTAAACTATAATAGCAGAATGAAGGAGCTAATTTTAAACTGCTTTGAAACACGCTTTCTGTAGGCAGTGTTGTCCTTCCAAGTGGCAAAGAGCTTAACTACTGAGAATTGTGATAAGCTTGTTTTCTTCCCATGGCATGACATAGTGTGTTGATAACACCAACTTACAAGCATTGTCTCAAATGGGTTTTCTAACGTAGCAAATTTGTCAAGTGGATAGGACCCAAAACCCCATAAATCCTTATTATGATAATAATTTATAGTGAGGGTCATACTGAGGGTTAATAAAAGACTTAATAGATATTTGAATAAAAGGCAAATCAGCAATTACAGTCCAATAGTTTGCATATGATCATTGCCTTTAACTATGCATTAAACCTTCTAATGATATTGCCAGCTGCAATATGTATATCTGGTATACGTATATATGTATAACTGTACTGTCTTTATAACATGTTATAGTCATTTAACCTTTATAAAATATTTATAAATGAAGCCTTATTAGATGCATATACCATATTTCATGGTTTTGGTTTTGACTCTGCAGCGTGCTGCTTATTGTGCAGATCAGTATTGTGTTATTGCTTCCCTGTATTCCCCCATCTGCCTGTATGTAAGAGGATTTTCTTGAGATTAGTATTCCCATGCTACTGTGGAATTGTGCAGATGTGTTCAGTTACACACACAGATATTACAAACGTCTTCCAAAAGATCGCTTCAGCAAATGCCGGAATGTTACCTGTCCCAAAAGAGGCACGTGGAACCCTGATGTGAAGGGCTTTCATCTCACAGCATAGGAAATTGAAGTTAGGCCGAAGTGTGATGCACATGAGACAGTGTTCCTCCTCTTCCTTCTGCGCTGTGACATCCTACCATGTGGCAGGACCAGCATGACAGTATGGGTGGAAGGAAGATTGAGGCTCAGTGGCATGTCATTTGGGAGATTCACTGCTAGCCCACTTTGAAGCAGAAAAGTGTTATTGAAGCAGATCTCCCAGTTGTCAACACTCACTGCACATTTCTTTGCATCATAGAGCAGTTGCAGTTTGGATGACCTAGTTTGCTTTCAGAGGAAACTGAACCAGAAGATGCACTGTGAACATGTACCAAACATGCCCCAATCCCTAATAATGAGGACTGAAACCATGACTTGCCCTAAGCATCATGAAGTTCTCCAGCATGAATCAAATGCACACCAAGAAAAGGCTCTTGGACATTTGACAGTTTGTACAGCACCCAGGAAGTACTTCTAGTGCTATATAAAGGTGCATATGGCAAGTATGCCATGACATTTGCTGCTGTTGACCACCTTGAAATGTGTTCTTTTTTTTTTTTTTTTTTTTTTTTCCTGGCACAACTCCTGCCTCAATATTCTTTGCTTTCTTTGTAAGCACTATCTTGTGTCGCAGTCTGTCTCTGATGAACCTAGCTCTGAACAGAACCTTGGTCTCTTTTACAGCATGTCTCTTTGTTTTCTCCATCTTGTTATTATACTGGCCCACTCCCCACTGTGTTTCCAGGTGGAGATGTCTTGCTGCTTCAGCCTCCCAGAAGATCCAACAAGGTATATAAAGCAGCCCCAGGAATATAATGTGTTTATTATCTGGTGGCAGAATAACACAGTGGCAGAAAAGCTTGCTAAGCTCACGATAGCTTCTAGGGGCAAGGGGGCTGGCAGTGAGTGGTGTACAAAGGGCTAGAAGATGAAGGTTCTCTTGATAACAATAACTGCACTTTTGGGGAAACACAGTGGGTGTACCCCTGCTAATGAGATCTGAACAGCTTTTCAGGTGGGACCAAACCTCTGAGGCTGCTGTCCATTTGGATACTTGTGCCAGGGGTCCTGGAGGAGAGCTCAGCTTCTAATGGCACTTCAAGGAAAGCTGAATTCCACAAATGGCTCAAAATTTGTCAGCACTGAGGGATATTTCTGTTACCTGCTCTCTGCTGTGGCCAGTAGCAACAGTCTCCTGTGCCAGATTTAGTGTTTTCATTGTAGGTAAACATAGATCTGCACAGCAACACTGAGGATCCCTTCTCTCCGTGAAGACAAGTGCAGGCTGGGTTTGCTGAAAGCAAGCCAAGGATTTATCTTGATCTGCTGTTACATTAGAAAACTACAGAGTTTTCTGTCTCTGTTAATATTTTAGCCTTCATTTCAGCTTCATTCTAATGAAGGCACACCATGAGAACAGTACCAATCTTAAGGTTAGTACATAAACTATGTGTGTATTTTAGATGACTAGCCATAATTACGACTTGGCTTGTTTTCTTCCTGTTTCTTGGCCTGTATGATGATGAACAAACAATTCTGATGAGTCATTTATCCAACTTACTTGTAATGATAAAATAGAAGACAGACAACTTAAAATTATTTTTTAAATTGAAATAAACCACATTTTTTAAATATACCTTTAAAATATGAGCCCTGACTTTAGTAAAGGCTACCTTTATTTATTTTTATGCATTAGTTTATTATATTGTTGTCAGTATTTTCAATAGTCAAACCTCTGTGGTCACTAAGTGTCTGAAACCATAGGTTACTGAGGCTATAATACAGGATTAGGTTTTTTTCTGCACATGCACAAAAATCTCCCTTATTTTGGCCTTTTCAAATAGTTCGGTTCAATAGTTATTTAACTCCATCTGAGAAACTGACCTGTGCTGAAGAAGCAGGAAAACTTGGGTTTCTCTCCCAAGCTGTTGATAGGATAGGAGGACTAAATCTACTAATTAAACACTGGGAGACAACAGCTACAAGATACAATCAGATTAGTTCACTAATTTTAGATTAGTAAAGCCTTCTTTAGCAATTAGAAAATTTTGAAAATAAAATGAGAGTTGACAAACATTTTTCTTGAGGAATACAGCGACTGAGGGTTTTTACTTACCTATAAAATAGCTTCAAATATTGTGTTATGCATCAGGGGTGAATTTTTAGAATGTTTAATCTTAATTCAGTTTGACAGGAGTCACAGAGAAGCAGACATGTAGTAAACAAACAGATGCTATTCACAAGAGCCTAAGATCCTGAAGAGTAGAAATAATTTTGTATTACTTAAATATGGTCTTCATTTATTTTTGTCAGCAAAGAGAAAAAAACAATGAGTTCCACCAATGAAAATTAACTAAGTAAAGAACAAAAGTAATGTTTATTTAAGGTTTTCTCCTTGGTAATTCAGATTATCATTAAAATCTGTAACTATCAGCATTAGCTACAAATTATCAGTAATTGAAAGGCAGCAGCATGACTTTATTCTTCAGACAGTCTCAGCATTGAAAGATAGAAATTTCTGTGGCAAAGTGGGAAATAGAAGAAAGATTCTGTGGAAGGAGTCTGGCAATTATGTTTTCAGTAATTCCTCAGTGGTAAAATGCTTACTCAGCAGTTAAAGCTGAATTGAAATGTTTGCCATATATTGAAATGCTAACTTACTCTGCAGGAAATCACATTCATTGCAGTGTCTTGTTCAGTGATCTGGGTCTTAGTCACAGACTATGGATGATCATTTGCTTTTTTAGTTTCTTCTTTCTTACCAATGGTAACACTTTCTCTGTATTTTTAATTATGAGTAGATAGAAATAAACTGACCACCATAAGGAAATTGAGCCAACAAAAGCAGTTTACCTTTGGATATGAACTTAATGAAGAAACAACAACAAAAGCCTTCAGAAGAGCATTAATTTGGACTGAAAAGGCTGAGCTGTATTTTTAATTGTAACACTTTTAAATTCTGTGCTTTTACCTCAGGTTGTTTCTCAATGCATATAAGTGGCATGTGATGAATAAAATATTGATTGGTGGTTTTGGATGACAGATGCTTCTAAATCTGAACAAACGTAACTAATATGAAATTCAAATTATGATCAAACAAAATTAATATGAATTTCATATTTTCCAACTTTTAATAAGCACAGATGTCTTGCCAGTAGTTGAGGCTCTGTCAAGCATCACTGCATCAGTTTTTGTGGGCTCAGACATGAAGGTATAGAGTTCTTTTTATCTATGTGCCTGGCATGCAGAATCAAACTGGTTGATATTCAGGCATAACTGATGTTGATTTTCCTGAACGGTGATCGTGGTCCTAATGTAAAATTACCACTGTAAAATTTTTCTCATCCTGCACTCTTGGGCGTATTTCAGCTTGTTGCATATTCATGCTAATTGCAGCTAATGCAGCTAGAATCCTCAGGCATAGGTGCCTCCTAATCAGAATGTATTATTACTGTTGGATCCTTGGTCTGTGGCCACAGTCACCAGCACATGTTTAGGCTGAGATTGTTATGTTATTAAAGGAATGTTATAACATAGTTTTCTGACTCATTGACTCAAAGAGGTAAAAGACACTCAGGACATCACTTTGGAGAGGGCAGAAATATCATTTAAGTCTCTTGGTTGACAAAAAATTTCAAAATCTGAAATTCAAAAACCTGAAATCTCATATTTCAGTAGGTACCATTGTGATAACAATTGTCTCTCTGATTTTAAAACTGCTGAAAATAATTTTCTTTTATTCAGAGATTTGGAAGGATGAGAGAATGCTATAAATAGACCTAAGAAGAAAGCCAGTACTAGATGCAACCATAATGTGAAAGAAAGGATGTTGCTGGATGACAGCAACATTTGACTGATACCATGTGCTCCTCTGGGTTCACTGCTTTCCCAGTTTCCACCGTAGCAGATCTACCTTTATGAAGTGTAGGGAGAGAGAAGGGAGTCACGTGCCATGCCCCAACTTTCCTCCACAACCAGTCTCACAATAATTTCCTTCCTTTAGGGCCAGATGCTGTGCAGTTAGTAGGAATATTCCTCCCCCTGCCCTTCACTGTTTTTGTGGGTTTTTTTGGTTGGTTGGGTTTTTTTGGTTTGGTTTTGTGGGGTTTTGTTTGTTTGTTTGTTTGTTTTGGGTTTTGTTTGTTTTGTTTTTTCTTCAGTTACATCTATTCTGCTTATCTAGACATTGGTGGTTCTGTGGGTGGAGGTACCGCTTGTGGTTGAAGTTTCCTCTGTCTTCACAGCAGCATCAAGGAATTTGTCAGAGACCTCTAGTGACAGTAAAAAATAACAGCCTGATTTCCTAGGAAAATGACACAGCCAGGTCTTGTTCCACCAGTAGTAATGTTCAGATTGTCTGAATTTGAAAGGGAGTAGCACTATCAGAAGTACATTCCTTCATGTTTTGTGAGAAAGGTTGGCTGGTGAAGGAGATGTAACCTGTTAGTGTTGGAATACCTTTGATTCAAACATGTTCAGGCACTGGTGTCAATCCAGCTTGCATATTAGGTTTTCTTAATGCTAGTAATTGTAGAAACACGTATTTTAAAGCAGGTGAACTTGCTAAATGGTGGTTTATTTTGATTGACTTCTTCCAGGAGATGGAACCATATTGATCCTGTGATAATCTTTACAACTTGCATTTGTCTGACTGAAAACTGAGAGCTATTCTTTGTGGGTTTTGGAGTTCTCTTTCCATTTATCCTGAATGACCTGACTAAACTCCAGATCACTAGGACTGTAATTTAGGTAACTCAGTTTCTCATCTTCTTTCTGTCTCATCATGGAAACACCGTGTTGTTTGTTCCATTACTGAAACAGACTGCCTTCCATAACTTAGTGTTCAGGCTTTCAACGGGTATGCTCAGGGTCCCCATGTGAATGAAAGGAAAAAGTCTGAACTTCATACACCAAATCTGTAATTCAAAGAAAAAAGCAGATACATTTCAGAATACTTAATGAGGAGTAGTCATTAAATTGAGTAAAAATCAAGCTTCCAACACTTTTTTTTTAATGTTGAGATTGTAAGTTAGAATAATAAAGGCTTTAGTAATGAGGAACAATTAAATGAAGTCATATGCAGACTATAATCACAGAATCACAGAATTTCTGAAGCTGCAATAGACCTCCAAGATCATCAAGTCCAGCCTATGACCCAACACCGTGACATCAGCTAGACCATGGCACTAAGCACCACATCCAATCTTTCCTTCAACACCTCCAGGGATGGTGACCTCCCTGGGCAGTGCATTCCAGTGTTCTATCACCCTTTCCATAAGGAAGTGCTTCCCAATATCCAACCTAAACCTCCCCTGGCACAGCTTCAGGCCATGCCCTCTCGTCTTGTCACTAGTTGCCTGGGAGAAGAGCCCAGTCCCCACCTGACTCCAACTTCCCTTCAGGATGTTGTAGAGAGTGATGAGGTCCCTCCTGAGTCTCCTCTTCTCCAGGCTGAACAACCCCAGCTCCCTCAGCCTCTCCT
>JANHGN010004341.1:0-10082 GCA_024605025.1 Megaceryle maxima | reverse complement strand
GGGGGGGGTAGGGGGGAAATCAAGTTCTGACGAGGCATTGTTAGGGACAGAATGGCTAAAAATGGTCCCTTCTGTCCAAGTGGGCTGATCTCCAGATGTCACTGCAATACACACTGCTGCCTTCCAGATCTTCGATAAACTAGGACTACTCTCTGGGGAGCTGTATAGTACTCAACCTACTAAGCACACCCTGCTAGCACCTAATTTTATACTTTTCCCCTCCACAGAAATTTGGTTTTCCAGAACAAATGAGTCTATCAACATGAGTTAACTCTCTCTCTTTTTTTTTTTTTTTTTTTTTTCCTGGTGAGATACATGTTATATGCAGCCTAATACAATACCTGCAGTAACAGTTTGTTCAAGATTACTAACACAGACATCTCCATGCATCAGCACACAGAAATCTGTCTTTAGCAGTTAGAATTTATCATCTTGAATTAACAGTAATTCACCTATGAAAGCCCACAGGCACTATTTTCACCACTCCAGTTGACAGGTGGAAGTTTGAAATCAAAGTAGCCATTTTCCTTTGGACTGAGCTTGAGTATTTAAAAGGTATTTAGGAATATGAGGATGTTTTACATTCCTATCATACAGCACCGCTCACAGAAAGCAGACATTTGACACACGACATTTGGAAGATACCACAGTAGCTACAGAAGAATACAAAGAGCAAGATCTACAACAAGAACGCCGGCATAATTTTGAGAGTGTCAACCAACTTTTCAAGTTAAAAATGAGTACTTTCTGCAAAACTGAGAATTTCAGCGACTCCAAGAAACCAGCCCTTGTGAAGGGAACCTCACTTGTAACTACTGTTTCAAGTTGTAAAGAGCAGACAGGTGATGTTCAGTTTGATTTCTATTTTTGTCATTTTTTATGGTTTACATGATGGAAATTTAGATTTCATATACTCTTCCATGAGCCCTGAGCAGATTTTTTTTTGTTAGATTTTTCTGACATCCACCCTTCCCAGATTTCTAGTTCTATTTTCTATAAATCAGGGATACAGAATTGCCACCTAAAGATGTGGAAAAAAAAAAAAATCTAGTTAAGGTTCTTTTTTCTTAAAAATTATTTCCCAAGTATCATTTCAAAACCAGAAGAAATCAGCTCAGGTTCTGTAATGTAATAACCACTAAAAGCTTTTGCAAGTTTAGTCAGGCAGGAGAAGAAGATAGTGAGTAAATCATGCTAGACCTTTCTGCCACAGCACTGCAAAAAAACCCTGCAATGTTGAAAAGTCATGAGTATGTCTTAGAGAATGTGACATTAAGATGAAATTCTTGACTCCACTTTCTTTGTCTTCCAATATCCTGAGTCTAGAAGAATAATTTATTTTGTATTTTCGGTCTGTCTTTGAAAACATGAAGACTGTCCCACTTCCTAAGTGCCAACATTAATATATTTTTATGCAATCTCCTGATTCCAACAGCTGGAGCTCCAAGAAAAGTATTGTGAATCTAGAAGTTGATGTACAAGCTTTATATGTTGTTTTCTATGGATACACATTTGCTGTTATTTATGTGTCACCCAGTACTTACTCTCAGTTGCCAAGTGAATGATATAGCAGACATATGGAAAAACATACAGGTTTCCCAGACTTCCCTGGTTTTGGTAATTCCAAAGAAAACTGAAACAGCCACTCACGCCAGATTTCTAAAGGCAAATTCATTTTCTAAAGCATTTTAGTTCTTAGTGTCCATTGGTCTTTGTAGAAGTTAGTCAGGAGCCAAAAGCACTGAAAATGCCTACCTGCATCTGTACAGATTTAGGCTCTTTCAAGATTCTGGATGAAAGGGAACTTTAGGGTAGACTTCAATTATTTGGGACTGGAGAGAAAATATTGCATAAGAAAAGAAAAAAGACAGAGAAATGCTTTTCTGTTGGATGTTTTTTCCTTCTTTGTGTTGGTAAGAGGTACTGATAACAGAATTTATAGAGGGCTGTTCAAAACAGTTTGATATTTATGCTCCAGTTTGTTTCCTTCAAGTTAGTTAGGTCATCCTATATTCATAGAACACTAAAAGGTACCTTTTCTTTGGGAAAAGTAGTACAGCCTTGATATAAGTAACCTGGCTTGGTGCGTAAAATAAGGCTTTAATATGTTACAAAATATGGGGTTTAGTTTTGGGGGGGGGGGGGTGTTGTTGGTTTGGGGTTTTTTTGGGTGGGTTTTGGGGGGTTTTGGGGGTTTTTTTGGTGTTTTTTTTTGTGTTGGGTTTTTTGTTTGTTTGTTTTTTGTTTGTTTGTTTGATTGTTTGTTTTACTAGCTCAACTGCAAAACAAGGATGATTTAAAATAAATTAATGTTTAAATGTAGAAATAAAATCGGTTAAGAGGAGCCTTGGAAAGTGAGAAGTCCTTTGTATTTCTCCAGCTTGTGATTCCAACACCCTTCAGCCTGTACAAAACATCTGCCTTCAGCTGTTCCATTTTTCACGAACAATAACTTGAAGAAGAATTGGTGCCAGTTGTGTTTTATGTTTCTATTGCTTTAATTTTCACTATTACCCATATGGCTTTTTACAGAAAATGGTCTTCTCCTAAATGTGTGATAGTCAGGTTCCCTGGCATCTGATAGTATACTTTTTTAAGAGTGCTACATTACTTCCAGTAACTTGCTGTTTTGGGGAAAGCAGAGGAAGACTTTACCCATTCGTCTAGACCATGCAAATCTGTATTGCAAACAAACAAGGAAAAAAACCAAAAAAGACATGAAGAAGAATAAGCCAGCTTGGAAAAACGGACACAATTCATGCACTACTCTGTTAATTGTTTGAAGTGTCTATTTCTGAAGGTTGATACTTAAAGTAAATCGATTTCACAGATTGAAAATAGTGTGGTCTTATGTTTTAGTTCAATATGTCTTCTACACACAACTCTGTCATTTTTGTTGGTCTGGCTTTGAACCAAGCCCTGTTATATCTGCAGACCTCAGCCATGAGACAAAATTTAGCAAACTCCCTGGAAAATTTAGAGCAAAATCCTTCCCCACCCATTCAGATGGGCACACAAGACCATGTAGTTAGTACCCAGTCTCACACCAACTTAAGCTTAATTGCATGCAATAGGAAGGATTTGCTCTGTTGGTCAAAACCTATTAACCATAAATTGGAGCCTACTCACATCTGTATTCCTTACTAAGCTCCTTCCATGAAGAGTTCAAGAGGATCGAGGTAGCTGTAAACATGTCATACTGACTTCCCACTAAACGTTTACCAGATGGGAAGATCTATTAGGAAATAGAGCCTTCAGGGATCCGTTGCAACAAAGACCAAAGAACTGATTTAGAATGGATTTGGCTTAGTTGAGCGTAATATTTATTTATTTATTTATTCTGATACCATTTACTCAGAAAAGCAACTATATTAGCAAACTGCTTAATAAAACGGAACTGGTAAAAATACTGGTAAGACTAGATCAGAGTGTATGTGGTTGGTGAAACATTAACAGTACTTTTAAAATAAAATAATTACATAATTCACATCACATTTTCCTTACCTAAATACCCAAATCTTTCACAGCTTTCTGTATTTTCTGAAATACGCTTAATAAAACTTTAGGACAGAAGAAGCATGAGTAAAAAGCTATTCTGTCAAAACCAAATTCCCACAGTCTAGCTAGCCACATAAAAGAAAAAGCTCTTGTTCTATTGTGAGCTCTTAAGGTGTAGACAATTAATCCATCTCTCTCATGTTTTCAGAACTCACCTCATTAATTGTTGGTGAGAAATTATGAAGGCTGAAGACAGGTAATCTTGCAATAGCCAACACAACGTTGTGCTTCACCATATGTTTTCTATTTCAGACTGAGCCACTGTTTCAGGATCTGTGACATAACAAATTTATACAGGTTAGTTGTGTTTTTTTTTTTTTTTTTCCTGATTGATGGAATACAAAACTTTAGGGGCTCAAGGCAGCTTGTATTTATTGTCAGCCTGTTTTTAAGTGACAGTAGTTTTACAACTTGTTTCTTTTTAATTTTATGAGCTGGAACTAGAGAAAATTATAGTGCTTATTTACCTACTTACCAGTAAAAATCCTGCAAGGTGCTGAGCTGTTCAGTTACTTGAATTAGATGAGAGCTGAAGATGCCCAAAGGATGAGTCTACCTCAGTAACTCCTTGTTTATAGGCTACTGGCTTATAGAAACGTGGGTGGTTGTGTCAGTTTTCCTGCATACATACAGTTTGCTAGCTTGATACTGATAAAATTAGAAGCTCTTTAGCTTTACCTCAAATCGTTTACAACTCTTCCATTTTTTTCACATTGGTGTATGTCAGTTGGTGTACTCATACCTGAGCACAGCTCTCTGTAATAATCAGAGATAATACACTATACTGAAATCCTCTCTCTTCTATATTGTTCAAATTTGAATAGGATAATTGAACATGTACTTTGTAGCTTAGTCAGTCTTTCATAGAACAAAGGCAGCTACTCACTTTTTTGACTTCAGAACTTCCCACAGAAGTAGAGTTTTGTTTTTCTGGTGACAAGTATTACTTCCTATTAATTATGCTTTCTTCTGTGGGCAGCTGGGCTGGCTGCTGACAGCAATGTATCAGTGAATTAAATGTGAACAAAACAACCTGGCATCTGCTTGATTTTTTATTCTCTCAAATGGAACAACTATTGAGAAAAGTGTTAAGACACCTCAATTTGTTGACTACAGAAATATTTTTTTTGTAGTTGTAATAATACAAATATAAATTATTTTGGACCCTGAAAGCCTTAGCTAAATAAAAGCTCTGCTGTTTGGCATAAGGGAAATGAGAGCATGGCATTATGTATAATAATTTGCATTTAACACAGAAGAAAGCATTTATTTTTTTTTTGTTATTTGGGTAACAAGGCAATAAGGCTTTGCCATTTATTAATTTGTCAGCTTATAATGTGGTCAGAGTAAGTAATAAGGATGTTTTGGAGTCAGGCATTTTGATAAGACATGTATGAGATCAAGTTGGTTTTATGCATGATCATTTTGTTAACAACCCTGCAGGTCACTGTGCTTTTAATGATGTTGATAACAGAAACACAATGTAAATGGAAATTGTTTTGTATCTAATGAATAGAATAAGGTATCCTAAATGAATTTGATATATTACTTTAAATCATCCTTTAAAAGATGCAAACAATCTATGAGGAGCATGCTTAAGTGGGTAATTCTGTGGTTTTCTACTGTATTGTGCATCTGTGGTCATCTTGTGTTATCAGCCTAACGTGGCTATGAGTATGAAACATATAACAAATTGTATCCCTATTTTTATATGTACAAGCACTTCTTAGGTCCAGTAGCAAAAGGAATATTGGCACCATGTCTTATCTCCTGCTCAAGCAGAACTTGTGGCTTTCTGTAATACTTTCAGTGTTTGATCAGAAATGAACCTGGTAAAAATAATGTGGGTTAATTGAAGCCTTTTTAATCTTAATCCAATCTGACAGTCAATAAAAATATGAGTAGATTTTATTAGTATAGCACTAATAATTTTGCCACTAACAGGAAGAAACTTGCCTTGGATTTACAACACACCAATTATTTTTTTTTTTCTTTTTCTGTTCTGGGACTAGAGGAGCTCAGAAGTATCTGATACTGGGTTATTTGTCTTCATGTCTGCTTCTGTGTATTTGCAGAGCCAGAGTTTGTAGGAGACATAAAAGGTGACAGAAATTTAGGGAAGCCTCTTTGGTTTAGGATCCTTAAACTCAGTGTAAACTAGCTTTTTGGAAACCCTTAAGAAGTTCCAGTTAAACAAGCTTTGAAACCGGGGAAGCTCTTCACTTCTTAGAGTTGGTCTCTTACATTGCTTAGCTTGCCTTGGCTTTCCAGACAAAATTATACTCACTGGTCTGTAAATGAGCTTCCTGCCTTTATTAACATACTTGATGTTAACAAACCTGTAAAAATCAGTAGCAATTCTGTTCTCTTCTGCTTGTGTTTCAGCTGGAATAGTCACAACAGAATAAGAAGTAATTAAATATTCTGGTCATGCTCTGGACTAGAAGTATGTTATTTTGATTGTCCTTTGCATAACCAAACATTTCTATGAAGCTGGTGTTTTCTCTTTTTGTACAGCACCTACCTAATGCAACCAGACCCTAAGCTATGATGTGGTCCCCTTACTCTGGACAAAACAAAGATATGATTTAAATTAGGTGATTTAGCTACAGGACTTTGAATGACATTAGTGGGAGTTATATAATGAAACTTCCTTTCCAGTTCTGCAGACTTCAGCCTTCTCATCTGAATTGCTCGATACTTGTATTTTGAAACTCTGCTGTCATTAAGCCTACGCAGTAGTCATACAATGCAATGCAGGAATTGTTGCTACCATATCCTTAGTCTAGATTTATTTTCTTAATATTAATTTTATTATTGTGAATTACTGATATATTAAATATGCATTATTTATTAGATTGGAAGATTCATTAAGTGTGTATTAATCTGATTTATCTAAGAACAGCTCCCACAGTCACTGAAGAAGCGGATAGGTAAAGCCTTTCACTTAGTGGCAGAAGTTCTCTTTATCTATCCTGAGAACATCTATTGCAGAGACAAGAGATAGCACAAATATTTTATAGCATCACCCACATGTCTGTCTTGGTTATGAGAATCTCTAAAGGAGGAAAATAGAGAAGTTACATTTGTTTTCTTGACCTCTTAAGGGCCTGATACTAAGGGTTTCAATTCTTGACAAGCACAGTGGTAGGTTTAAGTGATTCATCCCCATGTACCCAAATCTCACAATTCATACAGAGAAATAAGAATTACATCAATTTCTCTCTGCTTTAGCATCCTTCAGATGAGATTTTTAATTGACTTGCCTAATAATAAAAGATCTGTGCAATTATTCTTTGTCAGTGAGCTGACAACATGGCTTTGTGTCTGTCTGACCATCCACGCCGGTCAACACTTCCTAAACCTGTGAGACAATTTCAAATAATTGGCAAACAGGGTAGGTCACAAAACTAAATGGCACGTTTTGTGATTGGTCAGACGAGGAGGACTTTATTAGTGGCTTTGTTGGGTTACTGTGAAAATACATGGGAGAGAATTCTGACAGCGGGAAAATATTCAAGCAGACCTTGCAGTTGACCATACAATGCAAGGCTGGAGGAAAAAAGGACTCATTAGTTCTAGAACTACTGCTTGCTTTTCTTTTTCAGTCTCATTTTGGGAAGTTACTGACGTATATAAAGAGCTTGACTCTTAGGACCGTGGATGTTATCATCTCTTCTGTCATCTGCTGCTCCCTGGGAGCCCTACCTGTTGAACACAGTGGTGAATGTAAAATGGCTAAGCATGGCAAAGTCCAACTGTATTCATTGAGATGAAGTATTAGTGTTTGCATGCCAGCTTTAACCTGTTAGGGACTCAGGCTCTTCCATCTACTCTAAGTATTTTTAGGATATTCTGCAAATGTTGAGCAATTTTTACAATTTCATGGGAGATATGCCATTATGTCACAATCAAAATAATTCACTTCTCAGTAATGGACAAATCACCCTTCACGTTGGTCAATATGATTGTGGTCAATGAGTGTTTTCTTAACAATTGAGCATTGCATTTTTATCTTGTTCCCTTTTCTGCAGAGGTGCAAAAGACGGAAGGTGACACACTCAACATGCGAGTGAATGACCTTCCACTTGTGTGTCTTCTGCGAGTGGTTGAATCACTGCCTAGCTTCTGCACCCCTGAAGAACATGTCCAAACATCAATGATTCAAACAAGCATTTGACCACTGCCTTGTCCCCAGGACCAGTTTTCGAGAGTCAAGGGTCATTTATTCTGGAAACTAACTTTCTGTACACTGAAAACCAGGTGTTTTCCCTGGTTGTGTTTCAGAGGGATAAGACACTGTGAAGAAGCTGCATGCACAGATCATTCTTGTCTCACACTTGGGTGTCACTTCTGTAGGCAGCTCCCTGTAACTGCTTCTAGGCCTTCTGAGCTTCAGTATTGTATCCAGAAATCAAGATTTGAAAAAAACCAGAGAAACTTGTGGATTTTTTGTTGTGGCTTTTTTTGTGGGTTTTTTTTTGTTTGTTTGATTGGTTTTTTTTGGTTGGTTGGGGTTTTGTTTATTTGTTTGTTTTGTTTTTTACATGAGATGTAAAGTGCATTGGGAATTAATTTAATATACACCCCCTTCAAGAGTCCCAGGGGCAGTTCCTGGTGACCTGGGCCAGGTGGTTGCTGCCTGACCAAGTTCCTGCTGGCTGCCCAGGCTCCTGCTCACAGGGTGTTTGGGGCAGAATCTTCGAAACCGGCAGCTGGAGAGAGGAGGGGCAGTTTCATCTGTTAATTCAGACACCGTGCTGGTGGAAGAAGGGGGAAGGCTGCGCAGAGGCCAGTTTGAGGCTGTGCGGCTGCACTGGAGACTGAAAGAGGACTTTATTGGGAACTGTGGAAAAAGGACATGTCATTATTATTATTTTTTAAAAGATTTTTATTTTTAATTTTCATTCATTCTGAAATGTAAAAGTCATCCTGATTTTGAAACTGCCTTATAGTTTGAGCCAGTACAGAAATAACAGGGCAGGTTACCATAGGTCTCCTAGCATTGAAGGTGTACAGCTAGTATGTGATCCTATAGCTTGATCAGAGTAGTTTTTACACGAATTTGGGATGACCAGGTTACTTTAGGTCATTACGATAGTCATCCCAGGCCTGTAATTGCATAGTTAAATCAGTGGATACTATTTTTTTCTATTAATCTTCCTAGAAAAGCCTTTGTAATCCTAATTTTCTAGGCCATTAGGGTAAAGGCAGATTACAAGTAAAGCTGGTTTACTAACTTCACTCACCTTGGTTTTGTCCGGTCCCAATCTCTTCTGTTAGGTGTCATCTAACATGTCTGCCTGTAGCTGGAGTCATTATTTCCCTCTGTCGTCTTTCAAGCATGTTTTCTGACATTTAGCCCCGAGCAACCTTATTTTACTGTGAAGTTAGATTCAGCATCAGGGTTGACCCTGGACTGCACAGCAGCTGGACCAGGTATCCTCTGGAGGTTCCTGCCAACCTCAGTTACCCTGTGATTCCAACCTGCTCCCTCTCACAGTGTGCAACCACTTCACAAGCCCCCATTTATTCACAGTGACATAGCACACTGCAGTGGAGCAAGAAGAGCATCCAGTCTGTGATGCCTAAATCTTCCACAGCTTTGCCTCTGTTTAGAGTTGTGCCACACCGCACAGGCCCAGTCATTACCCATCACCCTGCCCCAAGCATTTCCCGGTGCTTCCATGGATTGGTCACAAGTGACAAGTCACGCCCATTACTATTGCCCACAGTGGGCAATACTGGATTAGCGGTTGTCTCTGGGCAGTGCTGGTGATGGGCCTGGTGCCTCACAGGAGCGGAGGGGCAGTAGGAAGCCATTCTCCACAGAAACAATTCTCGTCTTAATCACAAGAATTGTGGTTTTGCACCTGCTTCACTTGTTCCTCAGCTTCCAGCTGCTGACGAACAGACCCCTTCTGACTTTTCCACTGCAGCCCCTTGGGACTCGGGGCCAGCCCGGCGCCATCCCCCATTCCGTCCGAGGCAGGAGTTGCGTGCTCGCCCCCGGCGACCCTCTGTCTGGGGCGCATCCTCCCCGAGGTGCTGGTGAGTTTTGCTCGGAGCTCTCTCCAAGAGCCTTTCCCCGGAGCTCCGCGTGAAGCTCCACCAGCAGCGGGCTCTGCTGATGCCGGGAGAGACCCGTCCCTGCTGCTGCTCGCCAGGAGCGCGGGCGGCGGTGCTCGTGACCCAGCGTGTGTCCGTCCGTTCGTCCGTCCGTCCGTCCGTGAGAGAGCCTCACACCCCCGCGCCCGCCGCCCGGCGTTTCGGCGCGGGCCAGCAGATGGCGGCGCCGCCCCGGCTGGGCGCGCAGCCCCGCGCACGCCGCTGCCGCGCGAGCCCCGCTCCGGTTACAACCCTCCCCCGCCCCCGCCCTCCGCGGCGGTGTCTCCCTCCCCGCCACCTCCCCGCCTGTCACTACCACGCCGGAGAGCCACCATGGCGCACGGCGGGCCACGCGTGTCCGCCGCCGCCGCTCCGCGCGGGGCCGCCCGCTTGCCGCCACCGCTGCTGCTGCTGCT